>CAIGRQ010304936.1:0-10372 GCA_903798375.1 Fraxinus sp. D2006-0159
CCCTATACAATAAAAGAGCCAGTTTTGAAATTACTGTTCACACTTTCGTCTCATTAAAACGACGTCGTTTTGGCATTAAAAAAAAGAAAGATAAATCCCAACATGACCTCGTCTGCTTCCTCTATCTATTCGGCTATTCCCAATCGTGAAACGAAGAAACCCTATTGCGAGAAGAAAATTGTCCAGCTCCGGCACCGGAAACTGCCCCCACCGGACTACATTCATCCATCCCCAACCTGCGTGAAAGGTGAGTTCTTAATTTTCACTCGGCAACGAGGTGGTCTCGAGGTGCCTTCGTGTCTCTCCTCGACTCCGTTTCTCTTTCTCCAAACATTCGTCTTTGTGCGTCTATTTCTCTCTCTATATCTCTATATCGCTTTTTATCTCATATCCCTTTCTCGATCCAATCATCCACTGTAAGCCCCTGTACCTCTAATTTCAATTTCCTGTTTAGATCCCTATTTTTTGGTTTGAAACGAAGAGAATGATTTTTTATTTTTGGTTGATTTAAGTCCAGTTGCGGCTTCCGAGTGTTCATTTTTTTTTTTAATTGGATTTTGTTTAGTCTAAAATTTGAGTTTGTCACAACGGAGCTCAATTTTATAATCTATCTGGTTTGATTTATTTTGGTTTTAATAGATTGATTAATTAATTGTTTCTGTTTGTATTTATTATTTAAGAGTCGGGTGATTATAATTGCTAAAATGTGCGTCTACTTCTTCTCCTGGATTTTAAGTTTTAAGGGTTTTGTGTGTTTTTAAATTATTTTTCTGTTATTTAATTGACTAATTATCTGTTTTTACCGTAATTATTAATTTTGTTTTTCGATTTACAGTTGGAATATTGGATTTATGATGGGGATGAATGACATTTGTAGTGGAAGAACATATTCTCCAATTGCAGATGTACTTCTGGAATTTTCAATGAATATGCAGCAAACGAGGTTTGTGATATATATTTAATTTTCTCTATATTGTATTTTTCAACAATTAGGAAGTTTTCTTTTCTCTTTTCCCCTGGAATTTATGAGTTAAACCCAACAAGTTATTGAATAGACAAAAAGACAGAAAAGCGGGAAAAGCTTCAAAATTCCTGCAGAAAGAAGCTAAAGGCAGCTTCAAGAAAATGTATTTTTGGCTAAACTTATAAGTTGAACTTACTTTTAAGTGAATTTTTATTCAAAACATGCTCAAATATGTTACATTTTCTTATTGAAAAAGTTATTATTTTGGCCATAAGGTGCGATTACTTTCAAAATTTCGATATATTAGTCTTGGTTCTTTGTTATTATTTATGTGGTCTTTCAATATCTATGCTATTGATGCATGTCTTCTATGTAGGGTGCATAACATGTGTAGTGATGTCGTTGTTGTCCCTGAAGTCTCAATTAATCCAAATAAGAGGTCACCACTGAGGTACTTTTCTCCAATCTTTCACATGTGATAATTTCCCTTTGGGTAAGAACTTTTGGAAGTTGCCAAACTCTGTCAAGTTCTTAGCCCAATAAACGGGAAACGTTGATGTGTCAATTATTAATTTGTGTTCATTATTAGTTAACAGTGTTTGAAGGACTGATTTGATTGAAACAAAAGTATAAATAATAAGGGATAGCGATTATTGGTGTTATGAAGTATCCAAGCTTGTGGATGTTACAAGCATATAAGTTGGAGAAAGGGTTAGTTCTTTAACATTGGATCAGAGGCCAAATTGCAGAATTGTATGAAAATAGTTAATGAATTCGTTTACAAAGTCATCCGTAACAAGATCGAACAAGTGAACAAGTCCCAACCCTATTGAATCATTAACTTTTCAGAACTCGCCTTTACTCTACAATTTCATTTCCCATCTTCATCATTCATTTTGGTTTGTCAAGAAACATTTTCTCTTCCTCTTCTGTTTTTCATTTTTCTCATAGTCTTGTGTCTTCCGTTTAGGTTTTCCCTTTTCATTCTTTTTCTTCTCGTGTACAACCCGTATATCCGTCTTTTGAGTTTGGGTTTGTATGCTCAAGTAATCATCTGGATGTTTGTAATTTAAATAAGAAATACTTAAATGTTGTTAGCCTTCTGCATATGGTTGTTCCCTTGACATCATTTGACCACAAAGTGAAAATTGGGTCTGTTTTTGAAACTTCACTTCTGATTTTTCAAGCATAGAGAATAATTAATATCAATATATTACTGTTTTTGATGCTCAATCCTTTTTATTTGTGTTTTTCCCTGCACGAAAATAATAAAACAAAGCACCCACAACTTCTTTATGATTCCAAGTTATACAATATTCTTCAACGAGTAAGTATGTAATAATCATTTCAAAAGTATTTTTATATATTACTGTTTTTGATGCTGAATCCTTTTTATTTGTTTTTTCCCTGCAGGAAAATAATAAAACAAAGCACCCACAACTTCTTTATGAGGCCAAGTTATACAATATTCTTCAAGGAGGAAGTATGTAATAATCATTTCAAAAGTGTTTTGAAATGCAAATGATGCACATTTTTTGTATGCTTTTGATATTCAAATGCTATATTAGAAATAAAATTGAGTTTTAAGTCCATTGACCTGTTTATAGAAGTTAAAACTTGACTAATTAGAATTAACAAGTATTTTCTGAAGAAGAATTAGAATTTAAACTATGCTAAAGGATAGTAGTAGAAGAAGTAATATAATTAGAAGTAGCCTCAAGAATGACCAGTAAGTCACAATATTAATGCTGGGTTTCAAGCACAAGCTCTTATTTTAGACGAATTGTTAATATATCTATATTGTACGGAGTTAGAACTTCAATAATTTAGTTCTTCCTTAAATTTGTACAAGTAATCTTAATTTAATTCTTCCTTATTTGTATTCATTAGATTAAGACTTTCTTGCTTTTCTTCCAGTATGTTTCACTTGTTTATTTTATAGTTTCGAAGTTAATAAATGTTGTTGAAACACTACAAATGTTTTCTCCCTCTTTTTTCTAGGTAAAAGATGTTGGTTATCAATCTCCAAGGATCAAGGTCAATCTTTTGAACAGAATTAGTTTCTCCCTTCCTGAAAAAAGTCGCTTCCTTTTCATTTTGTCATAAATAAGTGGCATATATTTATAAAAAACAAAAATTTATTTGTCTTTCTTTTAGCATTTTGCAACTGGCATTGTCTGAATTTTAACACTGAAAGATCTTATTTTGGACCTACGAACTGTAGTAAGTTCTTTTGGTCTGAACAGAAACACAATTTATGTTCAAATGCCACTTTTCCATTTACTGGTGGCAGACTGGCACGGGTTTTATACTTACAAAAGATCTCCATATTGAAATAATGTGTATCTTGTCATGCGCTTATGCAGTTTTGGATTGGTTTTTGGACGGAGTGGAAATGGGAAACCTGCTCTTCTGCAGGTCCACCTTTTGATCCACAATTTGTGCTATGTTAAACCAATTGTTCTGTATCTTTCGATTTACTTGTTATCTTATCTTAATTTCTACTCAGATCTTTGACTGTTAAAATGGGAAACCTGCTCTTCTGTAGGTCCACCTTTTGATCCACGATTTGTGTTATTAAACCAACTGTTCTGTATCTTTCGATTTACTTGTTATCTTTATTGCTACTCAGATCTTTGACTGTTTCCTACAGTTGATAGCAGAGTTAAGTAGCCAACATCAGGCTCCATCCATATTCATATAATGGCCAATCTCCTGAATTGTTATTGCCTGGAAGAGTTGGTATTGTTTTCCAGTTTCCTGAAAGGTATTAACCTCCAATCAGTGAATTGGAGACAATTTTAACTTTTTCTATTTCATAAAGTAAGGTTCATTTGGTATTTAGGTTCTTTAACTGCATCCTATCTTGAAAAATTGAGCTTATACTGCATATTGAATTACATATTGTTTATTCAACATTTATGTTGCATCTTACACTTCGAGACTAATACAACTGTAATGTTATTACTCTCATATTCATTCCGTTGGCATTTTCTTTCCTTCAATTTCCATAGCTGATGCCCTAAAGAAAAATTGGAAAAAAAAAAATGAACCCTCTGTTCTGATTTGGTTGTGTAGTAGGTTTTGTTTTTATAGAAGTTTTATGCCAATACTAAAGTAGCATCTGTGTTCTATATCTTGTCGTCTTCTTTTTTCACTTAAGAGGTTTAACTGTTACATCAACTGATGTTTGCCTTGTGTGGTTTTGTATCCACAGTATGCCTATCTTTTTTATGCCATTGTTTATGTTTGGTTGGGGTAGATTCACCAGGTACAATGAAGGCTACTGACTGTAAGTTTTCAACTCATGTTGTACTTTGTCAGATGTTAATAGTTGCTTCCTTTTATGCTCTTAGATTTCCAAATATTTAATGTCCACAGTTTGACTCTCATTTTTCTCTCCCAATGCCTCGTCTTCTTGTTGGATATGGTTTTGGAGCTTCATTTGTTGCTCTTTTTGCTCAATTGGGTGGTGGAATATATACCAAAGCAGTTGATGTTGAAACTGATCTTGTTGGGAAAGTAGAGAAGGGAATTCCTAAAGATGATCCTCACAATCCTGCTGTCACTGCAGATTTGGTACAAAATCTTCCTCATGTAACTTCTTTGTCAAGTGCGTGTATTGGAGAGTGTTGCTCACATGTTTGTGAAGCACTCATTTTCTCAGATATATGACAATTACTGATATATCTTGCAATGCGATTCCTTCTTTTGCATTTTGTTTTGAGCATTTGAATTACCACATGCCTTATACTTTGTTGTTAAAAAGGATGGAGGGGTTTATTTAGAAATTTTGAAAACATACGTTTTCATCTCTATTTTCTAGGAAATTAAAAAGAGAAGACAACTTCACTGGACAAGTACCCTTACAAACATTACATTACTTATAGTGCAATCTTGAAACGAAGATCTGGTCCCAAGTTTGTGTAAAATAACTAAAAATCACTGCACGCTATTAGGTAGCCAACTAAACTTTAACACGTGCATCGCACGTGTACCACTAGTTAAATAAAAAGTATTACTTCCCAGCTACGGGAAATTTTAGCAAAAAGTATTGACGACCCACGAATGGGTAAAAATAAAAAAAGAAGAAGAAGATAGTAGTGAATCACAAGAAGAAAAACTACTTGAACAAAAGAAAGGAAGTAGATAATCTTGAGAATAAAATCAGTTAAACGTAGGACGCGTGACAATAATTTGAAATTTATTACTATGGCGACACGATCGTAAATTCCTGGCTAATTAATAGCTTATAAAATTTTAATTTATTATTTTAATTTTTGTTATTAATCAATCATTAACGTATTTTTTTTTTATATAAAATTAATACAGATGTATTTAAAACCAAATTAATTACACTTAATTAAAATTCCAAATAATTCTATTATAAATACAAACTATTAAATTAATTAAGTCCCAGTTCGGTCCCCATTAAAATTTTAATCAATTTTTCTCTTTTTTCTTATCAAACACATATTTTTCAATGAAATAATATTATACGTAAAATCAAATTTTTTTCCTCTTTTATATCACACATTTTTCAAAAAAAAATATTATTTCAAAAATTATAATTTCAAATATGGGGGCAATTGGCAAATGGGGGCTAAAATACATGAGTTTTTAAATCAAGCCTAAGCTTAAATAAAGTTGCTTAAAATTACTTTTTTGAGAGTATATATATAGGAAAATTATATTTGTACATAACCTTCTACCTAATGGATTACATAATTGGCACGTGGCGACGTGCCAATTATGTAATCCATTAGGTAGAAGGTTAGGTACAAATAGCACAACCCATATATATGTACAAAACTTACTTTTTAACCTCAGTATAATGCCTTGTTCCACGTGCCAATTATGTAATCCATTAGGTAGAAGGTTAGGTACAAATAGCACAACCCATATATATATACAAAACTTACTTTTTAACCTCAGTATAATGCCTTGTTTGGAGTAGCTGGTGGAAAGTAAGTAAGAGCAATTAACAAACAAGAAAAAATAATTGGTTATTATCTACAGCAAGAGTTAGGGTATAATGAATGCCATTGATTTTTGCTTGTAAATTCTTCACTCTTCATTCTCATCTTGAGAATATACATAGGCTTAAAATACACACAAAGCAACGAACAAAAGACGCGTAGTTCACGATGATGCAATAATATTCTCTTGAGTGAATAGAAAACAGAATATATTATATACTTAAATGCATTGATTCCTTGTAGTTGGTGGCAATTTTGGAAGGATTGAGAAAGAAAGAAAAGTGAAAGAAGGAAACGCAAGTGTATGGATTTATGCGAGGAGGGTTTAGTTTAATACAATAGATCTTATGACAAGGGAATCCATGTTATGTCGTGTCTGTCGTCCTATTCTGAGTTTTCTTGAAACTCTGTCTGTCCGTTTTATTTTATTTTTCCTTCTGAGTTAGTTTTGGAATGAATACAGATAGTGTCAGTGATACTGAATGGGAAAACGTGTTTCTCTATTAATCCATGCAGTTTTTACTTTTTAGTGAGTCTCTTGAATCTCAAATAGGGAACCCACACTTGTATCAATGCGTCTATAACTTCCGATATTGATCTCTATGCGTACACGACGTCAACTGAGGTCCTAAGAAATTACCTACCACGTCATTTCAAAGCTTAAACTTAAGATTAAGGGACGAATATATTCCTTTAAATCATTAAGTCTCTGTTTGTTTCTCATCAGTACAAGAAAAAGAACCATTGGAACAGTGGTCCTGCCTACCATTTTTGATCATTTGTGTCTTGTCGGGACCCATCAACTTTGAAAAAAAGGGTCCTATTTTTTCTATTAATGGGGAAAGAAGTTGGAACACATAGAGGCTAACATACACTTGCACATACAAGTTGGATTCATTTTCTTCACCAAAGGGGTGACACATGTTTTGAAGGACAAAGTATTGAACTTGGGGGATCAGATGAAAAACTCTTTCCAAGCTGAAATCTATATCAAAGCTTTAAAACTATCAAGAATCGTTGTACTCTGGGCATAAAGGGGATGTCCCCTCTCCATTGAGATTATTCTTGCCGTGACATCTCCAATACAAGATTCAATTTAGCGAACTTAAACTAGAAGTTGAATGGTACAGATCATATATATTTGAAAAACTTGACGCTCCAAGAGTTCAATAAACTTACAAACATATATAGATATTACAAGGACAACAATGCTAAGTCTTATTCCGAGCGAATTTGAGGTAAGCTGGATCTAAGGGAAGATCTAAAACAACTAGCTAGATTTTAGTGGCTATTGCAGATTTACAATAGAAGATGTTATTTCTAGTCTCCTTATAACCCATGTTGTACCGAGATCAGGAAAAACAGAGATTAATCCCAATTTATTTTTGAGAAAAACAGGAATATGTAGAAATTATGGAGTCATATCTACATATC
This sequence comes from Fraxinus sp. D2006-0159, assembly GCA_903798375.1. Lineage (NCBI taxonomy): Eukaryota > Viridiplantae > Streptophyta > Magnoliopsida > Lamiales > Oleaceae > Fraxinus > Fraxinus sp. D2006-0159. The sequence goes on from CAIGRQ010304936.1 coordinate 7,378, forward strand.
TCATGCAGCATCCTTCATTCCTTCTCCTACACATATATGAGATCGAGATAAACATACTGTGCGAATGTTTTTTAGGATTTACATATAGTTACTACTGCACAACGAAAATTCGGCAAGAACTTGGAGGTAGAAAAGTTAATTATATTGATAATATTCATGCAAAGAGGCCTTGGCATCTGATCAAACTAAAAGAAGATATGGAGGAGATAAGACTTTCAGCTGAAATGAACAAATGCAAATTGATTTTCGTGTTTCATTTTTCAGATTTCATTTCACACCAAGCCGTAACTCCAGATCCAATTCCTCCTTGGAGATTGAACACAGTTTATCCATCTCTGATTGGGGATGACATCTATCAAGTACTGGATTAAGTATTTGAAAGAAAATCAATGGATGTGCTTCTATTTTCCTTCTCTTACAACTTTCAACTTCTTCATCGCTGGATGCTTTTGTCTTAGTTGGATTCAAGCTCTCAGACAAATCCACGGACTGATAATCTTCTTTAACCTTATCATTGGATTCAGAAATCTTTGATTTCTTCCCGGACGAGGAAGGAGGGGATAGTGACACCATGTTCTTGTGGTGTTCTTGAATTATTGGAAAAAATGAACCATGGGAAGGAACCCTTTTTTTGGAACTCACTTTCTGATTTTGATCTGAAACCCTAACAGGATCAGAATCAGAATTGACTGAGTTGTAAAAAATGGTATAAATCTGATCAGAATGAGATGGATATTCAAGAAAATCAAAAGATTTGCAAGGATTTTGAACTAACTCATGACTTTGTGGAACTGGGGACTGCCTTAATATTGCCCTATCCCTCCTGTGGACATTCATGTGACCACCTAGGGCTTGAGCTGACCTGAATTCTCTTCTACAAAAACTGCAATTATAAGATCTGGGAGGCCATATACACCCTCCAAGAGGTCCAAATGCATCTTCTGCAAAAGCTTGTTCTTCCCAAGAATCTCCATATGAAGCCACGGTGGCTGCTGGTGCAAGACCATGAGAATGATCGTATGAAGCGGTGGCTGGTGGAGCAAGAACATGAATACTCAACTCACTTTTCCGCTTCGACGCAGCCTCAGCCCATGTCCAATAACCAACTTGCTCCATTCCAAAAAAATCTTAATCTGGTCAAGTCTGCTGATCAGCTGCAAGAAGAGATGGAAATTATGAGAATGAACAAATTTTGGCTAAGTTAGGGGTGGAAGGTGGGATGATGGGCACCCTAATTTTGGCTGTTTCATGCAACTAATATTTGTTTATTGTGTGACCTTATTCTTCAACTATGTGTATCATCAGTCTAACATATATATAGTTTTGTAATTTTCAGATTTTTTTTTCATAATTTTCTGCTCATACCCAATGAATGAATGATAGTTTAGTTGTATATGTTGAAAAAAAGTATTTAATGAAATTGATAAAAAGACTATTATACGACATTTTCAAAATATGAGAACCGTAACGAATAATTGTAAAAAAAAAGTACTACGTTTTGAATATTATCGTTATTGTCTAATTTGAAATTATATTTTACATAATTTTGTCTCAGCCCCTACTAAATCATGATCCTGGGTCCACCCATGTATATCTTTAGTTTACAAAAATGACTTCTCTCTAATCTAAGAATAAGAAAGGATATAATGTTACTTAATTTCATTGGATTAATGAAGCGTTAAAGGTAAGCGTAGATTAGTTTATCATTCCAAGTTGAGAAATGAATAATTGAGTTTTTTATACATTTATGTTATATTATCGTGTAGTACAATTGATTAATATATGTTTGTGTGAACCTAATCATTATAATCATCGATGAACAAATCAATCTCATTAACAAGTCAGAAAAAATTATGTCAAACTTGAATCAGAATCGCTAATTATTGCTGATTTTAATTTTAATTGTAAAATAATTTTAGCAACCGGTAGAAGGAATACTTCATTGGAAATTTCACTCTCACTAATGGTAAAATTATTTTGGTTTAAACAAATAAAAATGATTCCAAGTTTTAATAAATATATATATAGTGGATTATCTCGTCAAATAATTAAACGGCTTGGATACAATTTAAAGAAAAAAAAATAATTATTCACAAAAAGACATCAATGTTATGAACTTAGATATCAAGATAATGACGATAATAAAATAAATATCAAAATTTACGTGTAAACCCAATACGAGAAAAAAATCATGGATAAAGGAGGAGAAATCCATTATAATCAATAGAAGTTGTGTTTACAAGATTTCAGTGCAAACAATTGAAATTTAAAGCTCTCAAGGTGTTGTATAAATCTCTCTCTATTATGTTTTTCTATTCAAGTCGTGTGTGTGTCGCGCGCGCGCACACACACAAGCGTTGTTTCAAGTGTAACTTGCTGGTCAAGCTCTTTATCATACAAAGTTGCTCCAACTTCAACCACAACGCAGCGACACTTCTCTCCTTTAGAACATCCTGAAGAATTTGATTTGAAAGATGTAGATGGATATTAGATTGGGCTTTCCGATTCTTACGTTACTTTTCATCCTGCGTCCAGATAGCAAGCATCTTATCGAAACCAAGCAAGGCTTTCTTCAAATCCATCTGCGTTAGAACCACTTGCATCTTCACTTGTCATAAGGTAAATCTCGTGTTTCTATCCAACAACGAGATATCATACTTCATTGTCGCAATGCAGAACAATCAACCTCGCTCTGTTACCACTTATTATGAATTTGGATCACAAGATAATGAAAACTCAATATGCACTACAACAAATGTTACTTTTTACAGCACGCGTTTACGACGTGCATATAAGGCATGCTGTAAAAAATGACTATTTACGGCATGTCTTAAATTTATGTCGTAATAATTCAATAACTATAAGTATTTACGACATACATTGATGGCATACCGTAAAAAACTGAACTAGATTTTTTACAGTGTGCATTTGTGCAAGCCGTAAAAAATCAAACTATATTATTTATGGCACGCATTTGTACATGTCGTAAAAAATG
>CAIGRQ010304955.1:0-18381 GCA_903798375.1 Fraxinus sp. D2006-0159
TTCATTTCACCTTAATTAAAATGGATTCTAAAAAGAAAAATCTTCTTATAATTTTTTGTTGGGTTTTTCCATTTGTACCGAAAATGGATTGTGCGGACCCCGCGTGAATACAAAAAAATGTGGGCCCGTGTTCGGTCAAAGTGTTTGTCAACTATTTTCGATAAGTGTAGCATGATTGTTGTTTGTTATATGATCATACTTCTTGTCACGTATACTTGTGATGCATTGTGTGAGATATTTTATTGATGATCGCTTACATGTAGGACCAAAGCTAGTACAGAGAAATCTCACTGCTTTTCAAACTCTCTTCCATGTACATATAAAGGTGAAGGTCTCTTATAACACGAAGATAAGGATCTAAAACTATTGAAAGTGTAGAGTTAGGTAGAATACCCTTGCGATTGATTCAAGTTCGTAATGCTTACATCCTCTTTTCTTCGACTGTATTTCTATCCATCGATTCGTGTTGCAAATTGCCTTTCTTCTTAGCCATGATCCTTTCAGAGAATAATAAACCTTAAGATACGAATGCAAATGTAGTATAGCAATTATCAACTTTGTTCATTCCAGATCAAATATTTGTGACTTGCCATGAGTACGTAGGCCGCATTTATGAAGAAAAGCAGCGCTTGAATTTGTTAGGGAAAAAATATTGCAAAATGTCAAGGCATATTAACATGACATAGATTATGTCATTGAGGGCAAACATTTAGTCAAGCTAAATGATCTTACCAAACTTGACTTCATTTTTTGAGGTGCATGACCGAGGCAAATTCTTCAAAAATCCTGCACCCATAATCAAAGAATGATTAAACTTCTATTCTGTACTACGTTTATATATTGACTAGTTCTTGAATTCAATTGGTTGAGATATTAAAGACAAAAAAGAAAAAGAAATGGGCATTCAATTTCCAGTATTAAAAAGAATGATGATTTTTAACTATATATTTGAAGGAGCCTAATTGCTTGTTCTTTCGCCTAAAGCAACTCGTGATGTTGTTGCACCATGCTCCTCTTTATAAACCATTTATAATTTGCCAAAAGGAGGCTAAGTCTTCAATGCAAGTCATCTTAGCACCTTGTAAAAGATACACAAATCAATCAAATACAATTTGAACTTCCAGTATTGAATAAAAAGTGAAACAACATAGTTTGATTACAAAAAGTATAATGCAATAATAACTGGGAAAAAAAAGGCTATCAATTTTTTTAAGAATGATATTAAATTTTAACATTAAAAAAAAAGAGAGAAAATATTAAACACTATTCACTAATTTAAATTATTAGAATTATTTGACTCATCTTTTTCTGTGTTCATCCTCCCATTTTTCTCTCTGTATAAATATTGAAATAAATGAAAGTAATTATGATATAAATGTTGATAAAATTGTTTACAGTGGCCCGACCAACCCATCGCCTATCTTCTTTTCATTTTCAATTTTATTTTATTTTATTTTTGGCTCGACATGTTTGATCAAGTTTTTATTAAATGACTAAAATCTCAAAGTTTAACAAATGTATTAATAGCGTGTTCGGTAGAGATTAAAGTTGAAAAACTAGTCGTTATTGTTAACTTTTATTAGACGAGTGTGACCCAATAACGACTATATTTTTAAACTTAATTGAATTTTAAACACGATCGAACGGAGGCATAAATCTTTTTCATAAAAAAAAAGTCAAAAATTTTGGTAGGGCACGTGGGTCACCCACCCTAGTTCTGCCACTGCACGAACCTCTCAAGCAACGTAGAAAAAATACACTAAACTTTATCACACCCACCAACTTTTATTTGAACAACCAACATTTAACAAGAAAAATTAGAATGCCAGACTGACACTTTTTTCCTCTAAAAAAATCCTTGATCACGTGCCCAAAAGAGAATAAATACGTCAATTTCTAGGAGAAATAATTCTAGTTCACAATTGATGCCGTTGACACGTGCCCGTGCTTTGGAAACTTTGCCAAAATGCCTCGTCTATCACTGACCAAACGTTTGAGGTCCATCATTTTACCAAGATATTTAGCATCATCATTATTATTTGTGAACATCGCACTGTCGCCCACAACATTCTCCTCGCTCAACTAGTATTACAGCTAGAGCTACAAGAGCGAAGTTCGATTTGTTTTCAAGATCTTTGCCATCAGAAGTTCCAAAGATTATCCATAAATCCGTGCCATTACTTTGTGGAGATAGTACCGTGGCATAACAAGCTCCATTATTCCTTGGATCTTTCTTTATTATTGTCTTATCCTACTCAAGAACACGTCTCATTAGCAGAATATCCATTATTTAGTTGTCTCCTACCTTTACGAGATAACAAGACCACCAAAGGAGGAATCTTTTCGCGCAATTCTATATCAAAGCTGAAATGTGCTCTATTGCAAACCCTAGGTTCTTCCCTGGTCACAATGAATTCTCTTCTTTTAGCTACCCAAATTGCCTTCATCATTGTTTATAGAAATACCCTAGTCAACTTCTAGGGTTGTCGTTCTAGTAGCAATCACCGAGGCTTTAGCTACACTCCTATATCGGAGGCTACCATGTTCATCTCCTCGTGGCCACTATCTTTAGGACTAGGCAACAACCTGTCTTGGGATGGCCCATGTAACTCTCAAGACTTGAGTTTCATGCTATAAAGTCAATATTGTTTGGAAACGTAGTTCAAGATCTTGTGTTGGTTAATATTTTCATCCTTATTCAATGTGAATATATCTCCTAGTATGCTCTAGTAAGATGGTGGGCTCGTTGCAACACACCAATCTTGAAATTCAATTGCTAGTTAGAGCTTAAACAACTATAATACCTTATTAAGACATAATGTTTCATCTTAAAATGTCAACATTATCAAGAAAAATAGTCCAAACTCTAATATGTTGCTTAATATTTTTCTTTTATTCGAAGTGAGATTTATCCCCTTACAATAAGAGCATTACATGTTGATGGTACTAAAAATCGTACCTTGGTAAACTCGAATGGAAGGAAAAACTTCGCGTGATCTGATCTTTAATACCTGAAACAAAGATGTCGGGGTGTGTCCTTGTTGCCCCTTCGATATTTAAGTCATATAAGTGTTCAAGAAAAACTTATGCAGAATACTATGGAAAACGTACTTGGATAATAAGGCTGTGACACATATTTATAGAGGTTGGCAACGGCGGAGTCCTAGAAGGACTAAGGGGTTTGTGTTGTGTTGGGATTGCACAATTTGAGATAAGTTGAAACTTAAGGCAACTGGGGAGTTACTGTTCGAATTGAACTAGTATTCTTGGGGCATGTGTGATGGGGGGAGAACACGTGAGTTAGGGGATGAGGAAACGTCCAACAAAGGAGACCCGACTTGCCTGACCCCGACCTTGAAACTAGCCAAAAATTATAGGGCTGAGGTCAGGCCATTTGGGTTGATAAATATGGGCCCGACCTCGATCATGGCCCTATCTCAAGGATCGGCTAAAATCCCATTTAAAGTAGGTCAAGTTTGAGTTCGGGTTTTAGTACCGTCACAGGCCCCCGTGCATCTAGGCCGTAGCTGAAAGTTAAGTTCTCAAGCTGCGGGTCAAGATGCATCGAGGTGTAACTGGGCCGAGTTGAACTTAAAGGGTCATTGCGCATGACAGCTGTATGGCCACGTGTTGTACACATACAGGTTCCCTGGGATTGACCTTGGATGCGTGACACGTGGCACCCACCAGTGGTTAGGATTGAAAGACCTTTGACCTTCATCCGACCCCTATAAATACCCTTTTTTTACCATTCATTTTTTCACGTTTTTACTCTCAACTCTCAGTGAAAGCAGCTCGAGTTCAGGGACTAGAAGGTTTTTTGTGAGCGTCGATTCAAAGAGGTAAGTGTTCGAGCCTTTAAGTTATTTATTTATTTATGATGTCGAGTAGTAGTGAGGGATTGGGTAGTAGCAGTGAGGGATCTAGTAGCTCGACCACTAGGAATCTCAGCCTCGAGGAAAACTTTATTGTTCCCATGGCTGTGCCAATAACCTCACACCTGGAGGTCGAGGCTATACTGACCTACCCTAGACTATCGACCAAGTATAAGGAACGCATGGTGATCAAGGTAGCTAGAGAGTTCGGGGTTATGCCTCTGTGCGATGTTAGGACTCCCGAGTCAGGGAGATAGTGATGGATGCTCGGGGATGGGGAGATGATATTTTTTAGGGATGTCCTTAAGGCCGGGCTTAGGTGGCCTTTACACCCCTTCTCTATTCATTTTTTAACTTTATACCTTATCTGTCTGGGTCGCTTAGCATCGAACGGGTGGAGGCTGCTAGTATACTTTTTTATATTACGTAGATGCCTCAATGTTGAGGCCCGAGTCGACCTGTTAAGGATGGTGTTCAACCTTAAGTTCTCGTCGGGGTACAACTGCTTCATATATTTATCAGCGAATGGGGGATTTAGGACCCCAGAAAACCCCGAGCTCTCTTCGGGGTTGGAAAGATAGGTAGTTTTTATCAAGCCCCAAAACCTAGACCATCCCTTCAGCTTGATGTGGTCCATCCCCGATAAGGATAGGTTCAACGAAGGACAAACATACTTCGAGGTTTTAGAGAAGGATATGTTAAGGATAGTCAACCACGACCCTCTTGCAACGAAAGTTGATTTCTTGCTCGAGGATTACACCCTCGACCTCACCAACGCGAGGGGAATCGAGGGTACGAGTTTAAACTCTTTATTTTTGTTGAATTACCTTGAACTTTGGTTGAGCTAATCCTTTGTTTATTTTTTGGAGATTTGGAGATGTTGTTCGACCCAGTAGCCTTTCTATCTAATGTCCATCAGAAGGCTAAGGGCCCGAAGCCCAATGCTTTTGTCCGTCGAAGGGGAATAAAAGAGCTCGAGAAGTGAACCTGAACAAGATGCCAAGCGGGGCTGGGCAGTCATTGAAGAGTCCAGCGTACCTACCCCAGCCCTCTCCTCGAACACATGCCTCTACTCCTCGAGCTATGCCCGAGATTGTTGACTCCGAGGACGAGACGCCTCTACTGAGCTCAGCTCTAGAGAAGCATGCGTGATCTCCGCTAATCCCGAACCTGGTGAATAAGTATCGAGATGAGGTCGAGCCTGGTTTCCACATTAAATAGCTCGATCGTCTTACTTGACACGATGATAGTTCAGATCGAACGTATTACTTGGCCTGTTTCTGGCCAAGTGGCTCAATGCTATGCTTGAGCGTGTTACTTGGCTGATTTTTGCCAAGTAACTCAAGTCATGTTCTATAATCACTTCGAGTTGTGTAACTTGGCCTGTTGGCCAAACAGCTCGAGTGATGTTTTGTAATGAGCTCGAGCGTGTTACTCAACTATTTTTTACCAAGTAGCTCTAGTCATGTTCTGTAGCCACTTTGAGTTGTGTAACTTGACCTGTTGGCCAAGTAGCTCGAATCATGTTTTGTAATGATCTCGAGCGTATTACTTGACCGATTTTTTGCCAAGTAACTCGAGTCATGTTCTGAAGTCACTTTGAGTCGTGTAACTTGGCATGTTCGCCGAGTAGCTCGAGTGATGTTTTGTAATGACCTCAAGCGTGTTAGTTGGCTATTTTTTGTCAAGTAGCTCAAGTCATGTTTTGTAATGTCTTCGAGTCATGTAACTTGGCCTGTTGGCCAAGTAGCTCGAGTGATGTTTTGTAATGAGCTCGAGCATGTTACTTGGCTATTTTTTGCCAAGTAGCTCTAATTTCACGTAGCGGTAGGCTCGATCTCGACCATTATATGTTGATAGCACAAACAATTTTGGGTTGCCAAAGATCAGGGTCGAGCCCAGCCTTATGCTAATTTAGATGTTCTTGGGACAACTTGTTGCCGTGATGTACTTGAATGTATTGAAGTAACAAGCATTACACGGAGTATAGGTAAATTTTTAGAAAAGAAAAAGAACTAACTGCAAAAATAAAAACTTGAATTACCTAAGCCTCCGGCAATGAGACCAACTACTTGTAGCAAATTTTTAAGTTGTCAGCGTTCCATGGCCTCGGGAGTGGTTTTCCAGAGGTATCTTTTAAACTGTATGCTCCTTCTCTTAATTTTCCTATGACCTTATAAGGTCCTTCCCACGCGGCTCCTAACTTCTCGGGGGATGTCCAACAGCTGCTGCCCTCTTGAGCACTAGATCGCTAACTCTAAACCTTCTCATCTTAACCTTGGTATTGAAGTTCTTATCTATTCTGTTTTGATAACTTGCGGCCTTTAGAGATGCTTGTTCCTCACTTCCTCAAGCAGGTTAAGATGCTAAATTGTTTATCCTTCGATGTAGGGCTCGATCGTCCTTTGTGTAGGAAGGCCAACTTCAATCGGTACCGTAGCTTCCATACCAAAAGCTAACATGAAAGGGGTTTCACCAGTTGCTGTTTTGTGAGAAGTTTTGTATGTCCAAAGTATGGCGGGTAGTTCTTCTGGCCAACTACCCTTAGCATCCCCAAACCTAGTCCAGATTTCTTGCAATATGATCTGGTTGGTCACTTCGACGAGGCCGTTGCTTTGTGGATACGAGACTGATGTTAGGTGGTGGTTGATCCCAAGGTTGGTGCAAAAACTTCTGAACTGTGCATTATCAAATTGTCTCCCATTATCTGTTATCAATACCTTAGGTATCCCGAACCTACAAATAACGGATTTCCATACGAATGATTTGATTTTTAGCTCTGAGATTATTGTCAAGGCTCCGCTTCTACCCACTTGGTAAAGTATTCCACAGCTACAACAACGAATTTTAGCTGAACTTTGGCCAACGGGAAGGGTCCGAGGATGTCAACTCCTCATTGCTCAAAAGGTGCAGCATATGGGGTGGGTGTTAGCTCATCGGCATGAGTGTGTGTGATATTGCCAAACCTCTGGCACTTTTCACACCTCCGACATAGTCCAATGTGTCTTTCTTCATGTTAGGCCAGTAGTACCCATACCTTATAAGCTTTTAGGCAAGCGCACGAGCGCTTTGATGATTTTCACATATGCCTTCGTGAACTTCTGCTAAGGCTTGGAAAGACTCAGAGGGCTTGAGACACCTGAAGTATGGTAATGTGAGATTTATGCAAAACAAAATTCCTCCAATAATACAATACCTTGATGCTCTTGCCTTTATGCTTCTTACCTCCCGGGGGTCAGATGGTAGGCATCTGTTGTTTAAACACTCCATTATTGGGTTCATCCAAGAGGGCTCATGATCAATGTCCATGATGCTCGTCTTTAGATTGATGCTGGGTTCTGTTACAATCTTAACTGCACGTTCTGTCAAGTCCGTCTACCCCCATGAACATGAGTTTAGATAGTGCGTCGACCTTTGAATTATTGGTTCTTACAATTTTCGTGATCTCCTAGCTCTTAAACTTACTCCGAAGGTCATGTACTTTTAGACAGCACATGCTCATTTTTTCATCTTTTTTCTTAGAAGTGCCCTCGGTCTAGCCAACAACAAGTTGAGAGTCACTAAACACTCGGACGTGCTCGATCCCAAGGTTGCAGGCCAGCTCTAATGCTAAAATGACGACCTCATACTCTATTTCATTGTTGGTGGCTTCAAATTCAAACCTGAATGGACATTGGATTTCAATTGTCTTCGTCGGGTCAGTGATGATAACTCCGGCACCCAACCCTGAACTATTCGATGCTCCATGACTATCCTATGGCCCTCGAGTTCGAGGTGTAAGTTCTGCGATAAAGTCAGCCAGTGCTTGTGCTTTGATTGCGGGACGTGGTTTGAACTCTATGTTGAACTCACCGAGTTCAATTGCCCATTTAAGTAGTCTTCCGGAGACGTCCGGCTTCTAAAGTATGTGCCTCAGCGGTTGGTTAATGAGTACAACAATAAGATAGGACTGAAATTATTAGCGAAGTTTTCAAGCAGCCATCACCAATGCAAAAGCGAGTTGTTCAGCCAAGGTGTACCGAGTTTCTGCATTAAGGAGTACTTTTCTCACGTAGTATATAGGTTGCTGGACCTTCCCAACTTCTTTCACTAGAACTGCACTCACCGCGCTTTTAGAGACTGCTAAATATAGTAGCAACGGTATCACCAGGCTCTGGTTTAGTGAGGACCGACGGGGTTGCTAAAGCTTTCTTTAGCTCTTGAAAAGCTGTGTTGCACTCTTCATTCCAATTAAAACTCTAGTTACCTCTTAAGATTTTGAAAAATGGGAAGCACTTGTCTGCTGCCTGAGATACGAACATGTTCAGTACCTCGACTTGACTTGTTAGCTTCCGTATATCCTTTTTACACTTCGGGGGTTCTATGGACACTAAGGCTTCGATCTTGTCAGGGTTGGCCTCCATGCCCCTATGAGTGACCATGAATCCTAAGAACTTGCCGGAAGCTACTCCAAATGCACACTTAGCGGGATTTAGCTTCATCTTATACCTTTGTAGTGTAGCAAAGACCTCTTCTAGGTCAGAGACATGATAGTCCACCTGCTTACTTTTAACAACCATGTCGTCCACGTAGGCCTCGATGTTCTTCCCTATTATGTTGGCGAAGACCTTATGTAGCTCTTGCGTTTTTTAACCCGAATGACATGACCCTATAGTAGTAGATGGCTGAGTTTGCCATGAACGAGGTCTTCTCCTGATCTTCCTCCGATATTAGAATTTGATGGTACCCAGAGAAAGCATCCAAGAAGCTGTATAACTTGAGATCTGAGGTACTGTCCACAAGATTATCAATTCGGGGTAAGGGATATTTGTCCTTGGGGTATGCTTTGTTTAGATATGTGAAGTCGATGCAGACTCACCACTTTCCGTTAGCCTTTTTGACTATGACCACATTGGCGAGTTAATCAGGATATTGGACCTCCCGTATGAAATTCGCCCTGATGAGTTTTGCAATTTCTTCTCGTATAACCTCCCATTGTTCTGGTGCAAACTGTCTCCTCCTCTGCTTTATTGGTCTTGCACTGGGGTTTATGTTGAGTTCGTGTACTGTAATTGTGGGGTCTATTCCAGGCATGTCTTCTACGCTCCAGGCAAATACATCAATGTTGCGGGTCAAACAGCTGATGAGCTCATCCTTGGTTGGGTTATCAAGACCTCAACCAATAGTAACTTGCCCGTCGGCTCAAGCTTGACCTTATCCATTTTTTCCACTGGTGCGAGCCTTCTCCGGTGGTTGAGTTCGAGCTCTACCTCCGATAATTGCATGACGTCAATTTTGATCTCCCCGAGCGCTGGTAACATAACACTGTCTAGCCACTACTTGGCTTCCTTGAACCACTCCGACCCCTTTGCTTGTAGGAAACTTTACTGCTAGGTAGAGTGTTGAGATATTTTCCTTGATCCCATTCAATAGTGGTTTTCCAAGTATGACATTGTAGGCCATAAGAGCACGAACTACCTGGAATGTCGTGATCTGCATTACCTGCATTCCTTCTGATCCTAAAGTAAGAGGTAAACTAACAACACCCTTTGGAATGACATTATTGCATCCAAAGCCCTTAAGGGGGTTTCAACTGGTTTGAGCTGCACTGCTGAGATACCCATCTTCCCGAAAGCTTCATGAGACAACACGTTAGCCGCACTCCCTTTGTCTACCAAGATCCTCTTTACATCAAAGTTAGCGATGATTGCTGATATAACCAGGGCATCGTTATGAGGAAAATACATGTCCTCTAAGTCCTTTGATCCGAAAGTTATGTCTTCTATACTGCTGATATCCATGTTTGAGATCAAAGGGTATTGTCTTACGTACTGCTTACGCCCGTTGCTAGAGTCCCCTCTTGAGTTTGTCCCTCCGATAATGATGTTAATGGTACCTGCGGTCGGTTGCTGATCCCTTCTTTCACCAGGAGGCCTCCCCTTATTCTGACTTTTTTTGAGACGCTTGTCTCGGCTTACATATGCACTTAGAAAACCCTCTTGATAAGGAACTCGATCTCGTGCTTCAGGGCAAAGTACCCTTCTGTCGTGTGGCCATGATCTCCATGAAAGTCACAATATTTACTCTTGTCGCGGGCTTCAACTCCTTGAGGTCCTTGATCTCCATTAGTATGTTTGACCTGATGGTGTTCAATTGAGTAAATGATGTCGGCGGGCCTTCCTGTTTTGCCTTGCTTCAAGAAAGATCCTAACGTTAGGTGGACTCATGGGTCTTCTTAAGATCGGGCCTATTTACTAGTGGGACATCTTTCCTTAGAAACATTATTTCCTCCATGTTAATGTACTTCTCAGCCCTGGTAAGCAGGTCGGTTATTGAGTTTGGGGGAGTTTTTGATAGAGACATCTTAAAAACCTCACATTTTACGACATATATAAGAGCAGAGACTGCGGTTGTGATATGTAGGTCCCGGATCAGAATTCTTTCCTTATTAAATCTTATCTGAAATTGCGAAGAGTTTCATTGGGTCCTTGACACATCTGCATAAGTGAGGCGGATGTCTTCCTAATGAGCTTACTACTTGTGAAGAATTCTGAGAACTTGTCAGCCAAATCTGAAAAAGAAGATATGGAGATAGGCTCTAATGTGGAAAACCAATCCCTGGCGGCATTAGTCAGTGTCTGATGGAAGGCTTTGCACATCATAACATCGGGTGCAACCTGTAGGTTCATGATGTCGGTGTATATGTTGAGGTGGTTGATGGTGTCAGTCGTCCCGTCGTACTCCTTTACCCAAGGGTACTTGAATCGATTTGGTAGGGGATATGACAAAACTTCGGGGGTGAAAGGTGTGTTCGGGGTGAATCCTGTCGCTGCTTGGGACTTCTGAAGCATTCCTGCTGTGATTCCTTCTTGAATAATCCTTGCTAAATCGGCTGAGTCCATTGCAACGGATCTCGAACCAAGGGGTGCCTGGGGTATGCCAGATGTTTCAGCATCACCGTGACTAGGGCCTAGATCCTGATCATCGGTCGCACTACCACTTTGCGGGATGGTGTCGGAGGTGTATTTCTCTAATGTAGTGGCTGAGTCAATGCGGCCACTTGTTGACGAAGTTCCTCGAATGCGACTTAAGCGATTATTGTTAGCAGATGTAGTGGTTCTCTTGATGTAACCTCTTGGGTGATCGAAAGATCTGTAGCAGGGGTTGGTTAGGAGCAAATGAGCTTGTCGGAGGATGTCCTGAACGTGTGTTAACCATATCTTCTGGTAGCTTTTCCATAGACAGCACCAATGATGCCACCAAAAATCGTACCTAGGCAAAATCGATCTGGAAGGAAGGACTCCACGTGATCCGATCTTTAATACCTGAAACAAAGGCATCGGGGTGTGTCTTCATCATCCCTCCGATGCTTAACTCAGACAAGTGCTCAAGAGAAACTTATGCTGAATTCTATAAAAAACGTACTTAGATAATAAAGCTGGGACACGTATTTATAGAGGTTGGCGACGGAGTCCCAGAAGGACTAAACTTTCCTTATTAAAGGGGTTTGTGTTGTGCTGGGATTACACAATTTGAGATAAGGTGAAACTTAAGGCAACTAGGGAGTTAGTGTTTAAATTGAACTAGTATTCCAGGGCCATGTGTGATGGGGGAGAACACGTGAGTTAGGGGACGAGAAAACGTCCAACAAAGGGGGCCTGACTTCCTTGACCATGAACTTGAAACTAGCCAAAAATTATTAGGCTGAGGTCGGGCCATTTGGGTCGATAAATATGGGCCCGACCTCGATCATGGCCCGATCTTAAGGATGGGCTAAAAGCACATTTAAAGTGGGTCAAGTTCGAGTTCGGGTTTTAGTACCATCACAGGCCCTCGTGCATCTAGGCCGTAGCTAAAAGTTAAGTTCTTAAGCTGCGGGTCAAGATGCATTGAGGTGTAACTGGGTTGGGTTGAACTTAATGGGCTATTATGCTTGACAGCTGTATGGCCATGAGTCGTACACATGTAGGTTCCCTAGAGAATTTATTAATAATGGATAAAAATACAATAATATTGTGTTTATAATATTGTCTAACTCTTTAAAACTTATACAAAGTCTTATGAAAGTCAAGAATTTTGTGGAATATTATATAGGTTAAAAAAAATATGTTTTAGATGGAGAGATGATCAAAATCACATAAAAAGAAGGAAATAATAGTTTCCTGAATAACTAGGCCACTCGAGTGTCGGCCTCGCAAAAAGTGAGTGCCTCAATGCCACTCAAACGCCAAATGCACATCAGGTGAGCGACAATGAATGTGCCTCCAATGGTACCTAGATGCCGAGTTTCGAGATAAATTTCACTTTTTTGACTTCTTTAACACCTTCTTCAACCAAAAAATAACTTCCCAATGGAATTTGTGTCCAATATTAACAAATCTACACCTTGACACAAATTCCACAATGAACAAATCTCATAAAAATTCTCTACCTGGATACAAATTCCACTTCAAGAAATAAACCCATGGCTCCTTACTACAACAAAATTTTCCTCATTCTCCATAAAATCCAGTTATGACAAACTCAATAAACTAAATCTAATCACTGCTTAGCAGAATTACCTCGAATGCCAAGTTGCCCGAATTATTATCACGAGCAACAAATTCACAAATAATTTACAAATTACCAAAAAGGGCCGAAACACGCCCTGAAACAGAATTAAACTACAAAATGCTTTTGTAGAAAGTTTTTTTGCTAGACTCAACACCTTCAACCACACTAAATGATACACAATTAAATCAGCTTCGTCATATCTTTGTGGTGGCCTAATATCTCTTCTGAGTCCATTTCTAGTAATTGAATATGATGATGCCGTTGGTGGTAGTGGCAAAGCAGTATTACCTACAACTTCTAAATTTCACAGAGTTGTATTCTTCAACATGGATCCCAAACCAAACTCCAATGGTACTATACCAAACAAAATATTCACCAAAGTACCAAACATCTGCTGATTAATCTTCGAAGATTTTGCACAACCATGCATGACATACAAATGGAATATTATCTACCTCTCCAATAAAACACGAGCACCTTTATAAACCTTCAGAACTCCACATTCACCAGTGAACTTGTACTATGTTGAATCAAGAGTACTCAAAGTGATAAGTTTTCTCTTCAAATCTGGAATGTATCGCATCTCATCAAGTGCTCTAACATTTCCATCCAGCATCTTAAATCAAGCCATTCCAATACCAGCTACCTTACATGGTGCATTGTTTCCTATAATCACAATACCTTTCGAAACTTCTTCATATGTTGAAAATGAATCTCGATTGAGATACATATGAAAAGTGAAAGCTATATCAAGAATTTAATTCTTGCCAGGTTTGAAGTTGTCGTCAGAAATAACTAAAAGTTCTTCATCACTGTAACAACTTTTTGTAATATCTGCTTCGCCTGAAGTATCGATTACTTTCCCTTCTAATTTGCAGCTAATTTTTCTCTATTCTACAACTTATAGAAATCATTCTTTATGTGCCCATTTTTTTTACAATAGCTACAAATTTTATTACTGAAGTTAGACTTCGAACCGCCCCTCTCATAACCACCATGAACAACAAGGTCTTCTCCTTAAGTTTTAGATCTTACAATATGCTTCATCTTCTCCTTTGAAAATAAAGTATCATTTACCTCTTCAGTGGTTAGAGTATTACGACTATATAATATCATGTCTCTAAACGAAATATATGAAGCGGACAGAGAATACAATAAAATAAAACCCAAATCCTCTTCATCATACTTAATCTCCAAGGTTTTCAAATCAGTGACAATTTCTTTGAAGACGCAAGGTGATTTTCTAAGGATGTACATTCTGTCATACGATGAGAATACAAAAACTACTTCAAGTGCAATTTGCTAGTTACATTCTTATCATGCACAATTGTTCCAACTTCAACCATAACGTACCTGTAATTTTCTTTTTCAAAAGGTCCTGAAGAATATGATTCGAAAGATAAAGATGAATCCGTGATAAGGCCTTTCTATCCTTACGTTGTTTCTCCTCCATCAACCAATTTGAGGGCATCTTGTCAAATCTAAATAAAACATCACCTAAATCCATCTGAGCGAGCACTACTCGCATATTCACTTGCCATAACGAGAATCTAGTGCTGCGATCCAAGAGCGAAATATCATATTTCATGGTTGCTATCACAAGAACAAAAAACCTCAAACAAATCAAACATTAAGCTTTGATACCACTTGTTAGAAAACTAGCAAGAATTATGTATACTCTGATACCACTTGTTAGCAAACTAGCAAAATTATATAGCACAATACTAAGTAGCGATCACAACACTAAGAGAACACAAGAATAATTAGCAGATGAATGAAGAATTTATTAATAATGGAGAAAAAATATAATAATATTGTGTTTACAATATTATCTTAACTCTCTAAAACTCATACAAAGTCTTATGACAACCTAGAATTTCGTGAAGTATATATAAGATCCAAAAGAATATGTTTTAGAAGGAAATAAGATAAAAAATCACATAAAAAAAGAAACAATATTTTCTCAGACAACTAGGCCGCTCGAGCGGCAGCCTTGTGGTAAGTGAGTCCCGCAACATCGCTCGAGCGCCGACAATGACAGACCAGAGGCAATGAAGGTGCTTCCAAAAATGCCCAAGCTTTGAGTTTCAGGATAAATCACTTTTTGACTTCTTTAACACATTGTTCAACCAAAAACATTTTCCAACGGAATTTAGGTCACAATATCAACAACATGCAACATGATGGTGTGCTTCAATGAACTATTTCTCACCCTATTAAATTTTTCCTTGGGCACAAACTTTGACAAAGGTCCTAGATACATTTAGCCTCATTTTCTTTGCGGGTTGGCAGTTGGCTTTCCATCCCGACAGATTGGTTAGAACAGTGGCAATGGAAAATGTTAGTATAATACTTTCGTTATTGAAGCTTGTCAAAATGCATCTATAAAATGATCATCATGTTCAATTACCAGAACAACGTGATTCAAACTTTCAAGGCACAATATGTCAAGGTATATTGGGTTTTGAAGTTCGATCTCAAAGGCCAACCTTATTATGATGAATACTTCAAACTCTTATCTATTGATTAGAATTATTATGATTAACCAATGTGAGATTTTATCACTAACATATCCTTACAAGATGATTGCTCGTTTAAGCATACCAATCTTGAAATTCAAATATTCATTTGAGCTTTGGACGAATTGAATTGCTCCTTAAAGCTTAATAATGTTGGTTTTTGATATTTCATCTTAAAATGTCAACCTTATTGTTAAGTCCAAATTGTATTGGCTATTTCCATGACTAAAATTATTGTTATTAAGTTGTAATTGAAGTCAAAGAATTGAGGTTGGTAGTATAGCTCTTGAGGAAATCATAGAAGTCAAAGATGGATCAAGGAGGAAAAAATAGTCGAAAAAGCGCTCGCTAACCTCGCAGATGGCGCTCAAGTGAAAATCTCAAAACATTGATTGCTCTCGGACACTCAATCAACGCTCGAGCGACCTTGTGACTGCCCGCCTTTTGGTCGACCACCCTTCGAGCGATGGTGATATTCGAGCAAAGGCTTGTTTGCGATTTTAACAAATTTTGGAGTCTCATTCAACCTCAAACAGTCCCTATTATATATACCCAAGCTTGATTTTGTTTCTATGTGTGGTTGGTTAATTCTTCGTACAATAGAACATATTATTGAAGATCAATTATACAATCTAAAGATATCTTGATTCAACCCACACGAGATCAAAGCTTCAATATTCTCATATATCTTTTGCATTATTATGTTGAATCTATTTTTATTGAAGAGAACATATTATCGAAGATCAATAACATTTTCCATAAATCTCTTGATACAACCCAAAATTAAAAACCCAAAAGATCAAACACCAAAAACTATTATCTTCACCAACAAGTTTTCAGGGTTCTGGAGTTGGGAAGAGGCAGCTAGAGTTCCAGTTGTTTCGGAACGAGTTCACTCTTGGTTATCCACACGAAGGAAAAAGAAGTCTTAAGAGTATTGGAAAGTGCATGTTTCATAATCGAGAAGGTTCTTCGATGATTTACACGTTGAGTGATCAGAGTCTACTAAAGTTTAATTATATGTGGACCAAATATAAGTTATCTTTTCTAGTAGATCTTTTGGCTAGGTTTGTGTTAGAGTTCTGTTGTGACCCGAATTCTATTTTAAATTCTATTTGGGAGTTCTATACGAAGTTGGTAGTTGAATAAGTCAAAGACGTAAGCAATGAGAAGACTCTAGTTGAAGGTCGCTTGCTGGCCGCTCATCAAGAATTTCAGTAACATCACTATTCGCTAACAGCTAGGCAAGCGCTTGAGCAGTCGTGGCACCGCACCGCCCGCTAGCCGTGAGGGCACCGCTCAAGTGGTCGTGTTATCTAGTGCAATCAGATTTCGCATTTGGACAATTTTTCACTCATATTCAATCTCAAACATTCGGTTATTGGTTATGCCTATTATATTAGGTGTCCACCTTTTGTTAGATTTTTCTTGTTTTATATATAGGAGTAATCATATCTATTGAGAAATCTTCCAACACAATTTAGACTCCTTATATATTTTGATATTAGTAAATTCTCCTTTGCCAGTGGTTTTTCCCTAGTTGGGTTTTCTCATAAATCTTGTATTCTTGTTCTTATTATGTTTTCATATTGTCGATTCTCATCTTTTGTTCCTAACAAACTAGTATTTGTTTTTTCTAACATTTTGACCTGGAGGTTTTTGATCCATATAAAGAGTTCTTCGAGGGATTTTCCATCGTTACCAAAACTGGTGCTCTTTACATTCATTGCTTTTGATGTATATTGCATAATTAACAACTTGATTATACTACATGTACGTAATGATTTACATATACACATGATGTTGTGATGAATGATTGGGTCATGATTTCTTCAATCAAATAAAAAAAAACTCTCCACTCTCTTTTGGACACTTCATCTGTATATAAATTATTATATAATTCCATTATGTACAAATAATATATTCTTAACACTTAGGGTTTAACTTGACATTAAACTTAATCATTTAGAAATAATTAGCCCCTGTTTGGTATACATTATCTCAAAATACATTCTTTCGAAACTCATTTTCAATCACATTTTCAATAAAATAATATTTTCCATCACATCAATAAATTTTTCATACTTTTTAACCACATATTTATCATCATATATCTATTTAAAATACATTATTTCCTCAATAATATCCATCAAATACACTCTAAATAAATGATTTGTTAATTTATATTGATTATTCCACATTACACATCTAAGTGTTGTTGGGTCTAAACATCTGATTCAATTCAACTCAAAAATAATATTTTTCATTACATCAGTAACTTTTCCTTGCTTTTTAATTACATATTTCTCATCATATCACTATTTAAAATACATTATTTCCTCAATAATATCTATCAAATACACTCTAAATAAGTGATTTGTTAATTTATATTGATTATTCCACATTACACATCTAAGTGTTGTTGGGTCTAAACGTCTGATTCAATTCAACTATTATATTTCGGTATTTTTCACTTATATAGAGAAGTTACTCAAACCTATCTTAATTATAGTTAGTATTTATATTTAATCGATATAGAATTTTACTCTTAACAACATGAAATCTTGTGTCGGCCTTATTCTATGAATAGTATTTGAATTTGTTCACGTTTTACACAGATGACCATAACAAGATTTTTTATTCGTTTAAGCAAAACTTTTTAGAATATTTCAATTTTTATAATCATGCTACATGTACATTATCCTTTTTATTATTTTTTATATTGTGCTGCGTGGCAACACACTATTGGCCACTTAAAAAAAAACAATTTTTCCACCAATCAAATCTTGCCAACAATGATGACGTAAAATATGATATATAAATATGATGTACAAGTGGCATTGTCCCCATTTTTATCACCCTAGCTAGAAATAACTCCCTTAAGAAAACTATGCTAACGTTTGAAAAGAGATTTGGGAAAGTTCGCTTAAGCGAAATCACAATCTAGCTAATGTGAACTAGGGCTGGACAAAAGTCTCGAATCGAACCGAAACGAACCGAACCGAGATGTTCTTCGTAAATTAAATACCCGAACGGGTACCCGAATCGAGAACTGAAGGGTTTGGATCGGGTCTCGAGTCTAGACCAAGAACCGAAACTAAATAATTTTTATTTTTTTTATTGAATTAATTAAATTATTTTATTTTTCTAAATAAATTAACAACTTAATTAAATAATCAGACCGTTTCATAATTTTAATTTTAAAACCCAAATCATTTTAAAGCCCGTTAGCCCATTTTAAAAACAAAAAAATAATAAAGTTTGAGATCCATTTGCATTTTTTGTAAAAAATATGGACCTTCATCATAATTATATCTTAATAATTAATATGACCGCACGACTATTTGAATTTGCTCATTAAATTGAAAGCTTTTAAACGAGATAAAATTCTAAGACCATTTCTCTCTGTTGAAACCCTAAGCAATTTTCATTTTTCACAGCCGCGCCTGTACAAC
>CAIGRQ010304992.1:0-10223 GCA_903798375.1 Fraxinus sp. D2006-0159
TTTGTGTCACTTTTTATAGTGTTTATCACTATTTTCTATGACTTTTTTGGTTTCTTGTCACTTTTTTTACTAACAAAATTACTTTTTTATAAAAATGAGATTGTATCACACTGTCACTTACTTGGTTTTATGCATTATCGTCTAGGGATGTCAAAGTTGCTCGTCAATTTTATAAAAGTAACATTGTGTCACTTTGTTTGAGTTTGTGTCACTTTTTTAGAGTTTATGTCACTTTTTGAGTGTTTTGTGTCACTTTTGTATTTTCCTAACATAATCAGCATGTGGATTGGCCTAAGCGTGGTGATTATTTTAAGAACATAATTACTGGTGCTGCTCAAATGGATGGTGCTACTTTGGTATTTATCACTTTTTTTTAGTTTTATCACTTTTTTTGAATTTGTGTCACTTTTTTTTTAAAAAAAGTAAAAAAGTGAAAATTTTTATAAAAAAGTGATATTGTGCCACTTTTTCATTTTACACTATTTTTTACTCTCTAAAAACTTTTCATATGATTTTTCAAAACATTGTATCACTTTTTTTGAGTTTTGTCTCTTTTTTTTTTTTTTTTTTTTTTTTTGTCTCTTTTTTTTGTTTTTTTCTCTTTTTGGGTGTATTTTTTTGTGTTTTGTTTTTTTTTTTTTTTTTTTTTGAGTTTGTGTCACTTTTTTTAGTTTGTATCACTTTTTGAGTGTGTGTCACTTTTTTTAGTTTTATCACTTTTTTTTAGTTTGTCTCTTTATTAAATTCCGCATAGATCTAGTCACACGCTTTCTATGAATAATTGAAGTATTTGTTGAATTTTAATCACAAATATATATTATTAATATGATTAATTACTGTTTTATACTTGATGTATATGGTCGTTTCTTAATCTTATTCCAATGAAAAATTTGGAAATGTGTTATAGGAAATCTAGATTATAGGATTACAACTGAAATAAACTAATTTCCATCGATATATCTTTCGATTAGAGAATTGAGATGAAAACCTTTAATTGAGTAAAAAGAATGAATAATTGATGTTGAATGACTCAATCCAACTAAGAGAATTCCAGCGCTTCACTATTCCAAACATTGATTACGATTTCGTTATTTCAAACTTTGATTTAAACTTCACTAAAGCAATAAATTCTGTTGCACATTCTAAGAGAATATTCACATTTTGATCCCTTAATCAATTTTTCATCTCCCTGTCGAATTGACACCTCAAAATTGTGCTACAAATACTGCATTATTTTTTAGGCGTAATTGCGTTTGGAACATATGCTTGAAGAAATCATCTAGAAAATTGAATGAATGAGACCCAAAACCACTTTGCTACATCTAAGCAAGGATTCTAGTTTTCTTTTCCTTTTCCCCTTATACCCCTTCCAATCACAATTCACAATCCTAACTCATTGTCCCTTTATTTTCTTGCCATGTTGCATTGGGAAGATTGGATAGAACTGTGTTGAAAGAAATAAACGATCACCAAGGTATTCCGGGCTTAGTATATCACCCATATACCGAATCAACACCACAATGTATCAAACCCAAAATCATAAACCACTCCCAAACCGGTTGCTTTATTGGCTTGCCCACTAAGGACACAGGTAAATAATGTTGCAGCCACACAGTAGCCACAAAGGCTAAGGGAAAACGAGAGACAAGAACACACTACACAGAAGGCCCCAAGCATAGACGTAGTAATGTTTCTCAAAGGAAGAAGGCAGCTATTAGCATTCACTTACACGAAGCCAACACAGAGAACGGGGACATCATATATAGGGATTAGATGGGCTTTAGGTCAAATAATAGTTAGGCCCAAGTAGTAATAGGTAATGGATAAATGGGCTATCAACCAAAAAACCATCCAAGATTTATGGGTCGGGCCATGAGTAACACTAATTAAATTATGCTACTTCAACAGCCCAATAGGTTGTAGAATTGGTTTTATCAATTGTGATGTTAATATTTTACTTCAGTCATCTGGTCGATGTCAATTGAATAAACAATGACTTTGCATCATTGCTCGGGAGATAGTTTGATAACAATTTGTTTAACAAACTTCCACATCGGTGTCAAAGGACCTGCAAAGAAAATTATTACACGTTAGTAATAATTCATAAAAGAGAATCGATAAAATTGGAAATTATTTACCTCCCCTGATTTTTAGAAGATTTTTGCAACTTCTAAATTTCACCATTGGTAGTATCTTAGTGCCCAAGTCCGAGTGATTATATTGTGTGTGTAGTTTTTCAAGTCTTACATTTTTTGTGATACAATATCTCTGATTAAATGAAGTCTAACATCAATGTGTTTGTTGCGTTCGTGAAAAACGGGATTTTTACATAAATATATAGAAGATTGACTATTAGAATATACTACTACATAATCATTTAAAACACGAAGTTCATAAAGTAGGCGTCTAAGCCATAAATCTTCTTTAATAACTTCAGTGGTGGCAATGTATTCAAATTCTGTCGTGGATAGTGCAATTACGTTTTGTAACTGTGATTTCCATCTAACATAAGAGTTAGACAAAGCAAACACATAAGAAGATGTATATTTTTTATTATATCTATCCCCAGAATAGTTAGCGTCTACAAAACCTTTCAATTTCACACCCTCATCATTAACATCAAACCTTAGACCAGCATTACTAGTTCTCTTTTAAGTACCTTAACATCCATTTCAAAGCTTCCCAGTGCTCAGGACTAGGATTAGATATGTATTTATTAAGAGTGCTAATAGTAAAAGCTAAATCAGGTCTAGTGCAGACCATCACATACATAGCAGAACCAATCACATTGGAGTATGAGATCTACCATATATTCTATTTCTTTTTCATTGCAGGGGGTTTGATTTTTAAATAATACAAAATGATTAACTAAAGATACTGTAACAAGTTTGCAACCATACATGTCAAATTTCTTTAACCCCTTTGAAACATACGAGACTGGTGTAAAAACAAAACAAAATTTGATGTATGTTTATCAGTTTCTATACATAGGATTCTTTTAGGAGTTGTTCTTTTTGTGTTTCGATTTTGTGTTTTGAATTTTGAATTTATTTTGGATTTTGTGTTTTGAGTGTCCATTTTGAGATTGTTGAAAATATGTTCTTTTTAGCATTTTGAAAAATTGTTTTGAAAACACCAAAAACATGCTTTTAAAATTTTGCCTTTACTATATATAATTGAAACACAAAAAACGACAAATTTGTCATTTTGTATTTTCTTTTAAAATTTTTAATTTGTTTTCAAAAATGTGTTTTCAAAAATAGGAAAGAGAACACGTTTTCACTATTTTGAAAAATCGAAAACAGAAAAAGACTTGAAAATAATAAAGAGAACGGACCCTTAATTTTTCATAAATCTTTCATGTCAAATTCATCATTCAAATTTGTTTTTATATTACTAAGCCACTTAGGTTGTGAACCAACTAAAAGCATATCATCCACATATAGTAATAAGAACACAGTTATTATTATCATTATTATGTTGGAAGTATAAGTAATGATCAAACTTACTCCGTTGAAACGCTATGGATAATACAAAAGAATCAAATATTTTATACCACTGTCTAGGTTATTGTTTTAGGCTATATAAAAATCTTTTCAAGAAACACACATGATCAAGTTTTAATCTTTCAAAATTAAGACCTTCTTAAATTTTCATTTTTTATTTTAATTTCCGTCTTAAATATAAAGTTGAAAATCTTAATTATTGAGTGTGACTTATCCTTTAAATGGATTAATTGTGGATGGTATGACTTCAGCCATCACGTTTAGAGGTTAGGTATGCAAATTGAACACATGAGAATTATAAGATATTGTTGTAAGTTATATTTGAAATATAAATACCTGAGATAGTTGGAAATATACCAAATTCTATGTCTAAATTTTCGAATTTGACACTTTTCTGGGACTGTAGTTCTTAAGATGCTTTTAGATTTTGTTATTTCTGAAATGGTGGAGCTTATGGTGGCAGCAGAAGAACATATCCATTATTGTGCACTGTAAAACAGACCAATAAACATGGATCGGATTTAGATAAGAATGCATTCTAGAATTGTTTATATTTTCCATGCTACCAATTAATAAAGAATAATAAAATTCAAAAAGAGACTTAGTAGCAGAAAGCAAAGAAATCCAAGAGAGAGAAGCCTCCTCTTCTCCTAACGTCATATATTAAGTCAGATCGTTATGAAGTTAGTGAGTAACTAGGAAAGATGGAAAGGAAACTGCATAGCCAAGAAGCACTACAGGGTTAGACTGATACAACACTCTAGGGCACATTGGATTTGAAAATATATCTTATTATTTTTTGCTAATTAACTTAAGTCCAGTGCATTGATGATTAATGTTTGAATAGTCTTGGACAGTCTTAGTCGACAATAAAGATCAATATTATATTGTGATATAGGGAGATTGAGATATTATTTGGTAATGGATTATTATATGCTTTGAATGTGGGGGTATTTAAAATTTCAAACAGAAACATCTTATATTTTATTATTCTTAGCTGTAAATTGACACTTGAAAAGCGTTAAAAATTAAATTGTAGACATGTAGGTGAAATGTGCTCATATGTGTTGAAAAAAGTCTATTAAAAATTTCATATTTCATGTTTACCTTATTATAAGGAAGTATGTGATATTGACATTTTCGAAAGTTTAGAAACATTTGCAGATGTATAGAAGTGCAGGCAAAGAATAAGAGCTTGCAAATATTAATGGTACCAAATTATTGATCAAGAGAGACATAAATAAATTTTAGACCAAGATGGATATAGATAAATCATCGAGGGAGATGGGCTTAAACTCATAAGGGAGACACCTCTTAGAGTAACCCAATCTTTTTTTTTTTATTGGAGATTCCATAAACAACGTTCAATGTGCTAGAAACAATCTATACTGCGTGACTTGTAATATCATTATTTTATTTGTGCTCATCCCTATTGTAATAATGCTAATAATAATGAGACGTTAGGATGGTTTAATCCTGAATGAGTATCGAGTCGAGAATTCTCGCGAGGCGTGGGTTGCACGCACTCCTAGAGAACTCACTTATGTAAGAGTTGTCATGAGGATGTGGCTATGAGACTCTTACTAAAATCAAGATTAGAGTGCATGGTCATCAAGAGCGCTACTTGTTATGAACTAGAGCCTAAATCGATACAATGTGGAACAATTGAAGTTTGGCTAAGGAGACCTAATTCAAAGCTTAGTCCATTATGGCTCCCTTAAATGGAAATTTTTATCATTAAGTGAGGTTAAAGTTCAAAAAACACATACACCTATTACACGGTATAGCGTTGCCACTATATACATTATATATTTATTTATTTTAAAAGTCTAAACCTTGTGGGAGATTATTGTAACAGTTTTTTTAAAAAAAAGCTTTAGACTCTCATAATAAAATAGAATTAAATTTTCAGTTTTTACTTTTAATCTTCAAAATATAATGTTATGTTAATAATTTCAATGTTGGAGTATAAATTATGTTTTAATGGATTAATTGTGGGAGTGAATTTTCAAAGTAATTTGATACACAACGTGAAGAATTATTCTCTATACAATTTTATACTATATTCATGTTATTTTGACAACTCTATCAAGATTTGTTCTTTACAATCTCCGTGTGGTCATGCTCCTTGAAATAAAACTTATTGTGAGCTATATGGGTTTTATCTTGGAGTTTTGTAGTGTAAAAAGTACACACACGAAGGGGAGGCAACACGATTTTAGAATAACAAACTTTAAGACATTCTCGACATGGCTCCCTAAAGTTTGCTTTTCTAACTCTCTTTACTTATGTTTCATGTTTATATGTTTATTACTGCTATATTATTTATACTTGTTATGTTGATCAAAAATTTACTATTATTATAACTCAAAAATATCTACACACAAATCACCCATTTTTCCAACATCACCTCCCCAACACAATCATCGTTCACACATAAATCATGTTATATCTAAGCTATAGTTTGCCTAAACAAACTTTCCGTTAAACAAATAATTGCAGAATATAATAATTTATACACACACACACACACTGATTAACAGTAGAGCAAGAAGGAAGAAACTGACAAATTGAAGCTGTGAAAACACAGTGTCCTTAAAACAGATTCGCTCTCTTATCATAAGTGCTTGAGGTTTATTTGAGCTTCCATCTCCCAAGATACGTCCTTGGATGTCAAATTTCTCCACATATAAACTAGTCTTTGGCTTGATCAGTTTTCTATGTGGGACAAATTTAATTGCTTTCCCTCTAATACATAAACTCTTTCCAAATTGTTCACTTTGAACTCCAATTTCTCATTCACCCAATTATATTTTGTGCAAGTAAATATATGATTTCGATGTTCTCAGAAGTAGACCACGAATCAACTTTGATCTTTCCACTCAAAATTATGCCAAAAGTAGCCACTAAGCCATTTTTTCCAACACTTTCTTCACAAAATATTAACTTAGCCAACAACTTAAACATACTAGATGGCTGAATTTTATCACTTTATGGTGTATATTGAATAAAAGTGGTCTGTCATGGAGAGGTATACCTCCGGCGTACATTGGGACATATTTTTCTCCCCGTGCAATGAGGAAACCCCATAGAAACACAATCGTGTAGCTAAAAATGCACAAACTAACAAAAAATAATGCTCAAAAGATCTGATTGGTGTAGCTAAAAATGCTCAAACTAAGTACATATCTTTGCTTGTTCCGTATCCCACTAATCAACGAGAACTTTCCACTGCACTGCTCAAATCTATTCGGGAACTGATTTCAAGCATTCATCTTTGGTTTTTCCATCGAAGTGCTTACGCTTTGTACATGACTTCCAGTCATGAAACTGATCACCAATTGATTATAAGCAATTAGTCTTATACCCATGGGGAACATCGGTATTTGCCTGTGAAATTGTTGACAACTTAAGGCAACTAAATAGTATGTTAAAAGATTCTATAAAACAGGACAAAGTTTAACATTCCATGACATGATGAAATGCATAGTATTCACATAAAAATATCAGAACCAGCTATGAATCATTCATATACCTCTACTTCTTTCCAGGCAAAATCCAGCATCTCTCCAGGACTGTCTTTCCATCTTATGTACATGTATAAGTGGTAAATATTGTACCCCATTGCGCGCCAGTGTTCCCAGAAATGTCACGAATTGGTTTAATTATCACCAACAGGCTGCATATGTTTATTGAACCCTACTTCAAGCTGCGAGCCAGGTTCCAGTCGAAGACGTTTAGCTGGACCGTTCCTCTTATTTGGGTCATTTCTTGAGTTAGGTTCTATGGTCAATGATGAAACATTGGTAAGTGATTTTACTATTTGATTAAATAATTTCTTTTTTAATTTGAATTCTTGTTCGTTGATTATTTGCTATTGTTGACATCCTATTATCCTGTTAGTTTTAAGATTGTTTTTAGGATTTGTGATATCGATAGGTAATTCCATAGTTATCAGACTTGACCCAAACAATGTAGTGGGTCAATGGGTTAATGGTTCAACTGGTGACCAGGTAGTTCAAGTCATTGCATAAAAACCTATAAAAAAATGTAAAATATTAATTATTTTTTAGGGGCAAAATTAAAATTTTTAATTTATTTTTCGCTAATTATTTAGGTCTATAAAATAAAGTAAAATGTTGGACCAAAGTTTTTTAAAAGAATATTTTTATAAAAGTTATAAATGATTCATTAGTTAAACATAGGTTATTGCACACAAGTAACACTAAAGTATTTTATGTCTGAGTGGTGAGGAACCTTTATTTTTCTTAGATTAGGGGTCCAAGGTTCAATTCTCTTGGATCAAAAATTTTGTAAAAAGATTTCAAAGTCCAATCAAACCGATCAATCGTGGCCAGGTATATCATTGGTTAACTTTGCCAAAGCCCGATTTTGACCGAGTCAAGTGTATTTATATCAATTTAATCTACCCGACCCCGTCAAGGGTTCTTCATAAGTTAAATACCCGAACATGTATCTGAATCGAGAACCAATGGGTTTAGGTCGGTTCTCGGTTCTAGACCACGAACCGAATCTAAATAATTTTTTTAATTTTTTATATTGAATTAATTAAATTATTTTATTTTTTAAAATAAATTAGCAAATTAATTAAACAAACCAACCAAGTTAATTTTTTTTTTAGCCCAACATTTGGGCCTTATCATTTTCCTTTCCATTCCAATTTCATTTGGTAAGCAACACCCACTCTCGTATAAACCCAAATCATTTGATAATTTTAAAACCTACATCCTCATTCCCAGATCGATTTTGAAGTTCATTCATTTCACCGGCAGCGATAGCTACTGATTAAATCAAATAATTAGTAAATATTACCAATATTTAAAAATATTTTATTTTTATAACTTTTAATTCATATTTCATTTTCTTTATGCAAGCTGCTTGAAGCAAAGAAATTATTGATATGGATCACCGATATTTTAATATTAGTATCTACTTTTTGGTATTTTGCATAAATTGAGACATGTTCCTTCACAAGAATTTTTCAAAAAAAAAAATGAACACACATCTAACATTTTGTGAAAATACGACAAGTCTATAACGATAATATTATCAGTTCGTATATATTCATAAAATTGATAAATTTTCTAATAAACGCATTTGCTTAGTTTATGCTAGGTAGTTGTAACATAACACATTGATAGATAAGTTATGGTGAATCTCAAAAATTAAATTAAAATTATTGAATTGATATATCATGTTTTCGTTGCTTACCATGCTAGTCAACGGTGCTTAATAGAAATTGTTGTCAGGAGATGGAGGGAGAGGGGGCGTGGAAGATATAAAACGGGTTACTACTTACTACATATGTGATAGGTAGGGGAGCAGAAGATGGGTTACTACTTTTCGTATTGGATACGATAAAGATTTTCATACCAATAGGATGTCCACGGGTCCACACACTCCATGCATGTTGACGTTTAACAAGGGTAAAACCAAAGAATCTAGACTTAGGAACTAGTCAATCTTCCCGCGTTCATTCTTGTGCCCGACAAAACTTGATTTTTAAATTTCCCGTCGAAGTGGGGTTCGAGAAGGTCCTCAGAAAATTTGTCCACAATCCAAAATAACAATTTCTTGTATTAAAAAGTACTTATTTGGTACGATAGATCGGACGATATTGAATAACGTTGACAATANAGAAGGTCCTCAGAAAATTTGTCCATGATGCAAAATAACAATTTCTTGTATTAAAAAGTACTTATTTGGTACGATAGATTGGACAATATTGATTAATGTTAGTCTTTCAAGGGGTATAAATTCTCAATTTTCTATATAAGTGGCAAGGCCAAACAATTTTTCCAAGTCTTCGACAATTTGGCCACGATCCAAAACAAACAAATATATTTTTCGTTAAATAACAGTTATGAGAACGTCTAATTCCTTTTATTTCTTTGTCAACCATTCAAATCCTCACAATTTCGTACATCTCTTGCTCATAGAGAAAATTATTAAATTAGTTGGGCACATAACATTATTGTCAACGACCAATCAAAAATTTATGTAGGGATTTTTAAAATTATTTAAATATAATACATGTGTATTGTCTCTTCCACATCTGTTCATCGTTGAAATTTTGGCTCTAATCCTAATATGATTATGAAGTGACTCTACAGTTTTGCCATTTTCTAAAAAGGACGGTGCATTTCACACGATCGAGTTTAACGACGAAACTTGACAGAAACCACCTTTGGGGACGGAATCTACTAGTTTATGAAAGGATACGATGAGATTGAGACGAAACAAGGTTAAGATCAAGATTGGTACTTTAAGCAAAAGTTGGATACCAAATGTGCAATTTATCCTAGTGAAAATCGAAAGTTCAAGGAAAAGTTGGATACCAATTATGATAAAAGGCAAAAGTTGAGGAATCTGATGCACAGGTAACAGTTACTTTGAAACCTACCAATTGTGTCCAAAACTTATAAGAGCGATGCTACACGAACAGTGTCATAAAGGTATCCACCCCTTACATGGAAGGAATCCAATTTGAATATATTATATTTTATTTGAAATGGATCCCGTCTATACAAATAGTATATGCCATTAAACCCCTTTTGGGGCTCCATTTTAAAGAGGTTTTTGGGGAAAAATATATTTTTGAATAGTAATTTTTTCGTGAGAAAGGAGAACTGGCTAAGCGTTTTCATATTTCAAGTTACTTTCATCTGCAAAAGTGTTGGACAATTGCCAAGAAAA
>CAIGRQ010305014.1:0-27964 GCA_903798375.1 Fraxinus sp. D2006-0159
AACAACATATATTCAAACAAATAATGACAACAACATATATTCAAACAAATAAGGGAACAAGTTGGGAAAATCAGGAAATTACCTGCACCGTTTGCGGAATTAGATTGGCACTTGAGTCGTTTTCTCCTTCGCGTTTTGACTGCTTCAAGAAACGGGATGTGGGTTCATTCCAGGGGTTGCGAATTGGGGGAGACGATGTATTACTGTAAAGGCGACAAAGATCCGTCAATTTGGGGGAGGGTGTTGCGTGAAATTGTGAATTCGAACTAGGGCGTGTTTCGATTTCGAAATTGGGGAGAAATGGTTTTAGGAATTTCGAATTGGGGGAGAAATATGGTGTTTTACGGCATGAAATTGCGTCCTATGTGTTCATATACACGTCGTCGACTGCCAGTTCAGCTGCCGTCAAGCCACGTCAGACGATTTCAAACGACGGAGATGGTGGGTGATGGATGGAGGGAGTCGTCCATAAGTTCAGTGACCGTTGAGAAGCAAAATGAAGTTCAGTGACCACAACGTGACTAAGTGATAAGTTCGGTGAGTAACCAAACTTTTTACTCATTGGTGAGGTGTTACGCTAGCGAAAAAGTTAAAACAATTATTCTAACGACGACAAGAGTGGAACATTTTACAAATGTATAAAAGATTGAATTGAGATGTTGCTGCAACTCGAATTTCTATGCAAGGTAAGATCATTATTTTGAGTCCCATTTTAGGGAAAATGTATTTTAAAGTAGTGATTTTTTTTAGAGAATGTGCTGTTAAAAAATAAGATTATTTTTTAATTTACATGTAAAATTATTTTATTAAAAAATATGTGATTAAAAATAAGTTTCAAAAAATGAGCTCAAACAAGAGCAAAAGATAACTATAGTTTTTTACATTTAATTTTAATAGCACATTTGATGTAAAATAATTTAGAATAAATCTTACGATAAGTGTTTTCGTTTTTCTACTAAGAAAATTTATGAATTTATATGTAAAAAAAATTTATTGAAAGAGTGCGTGCTTTTGAAAAAACTCAGATTCCGTCTGATTGCATAGGTGAAAAATGGGTGGAAAAAAAATGAATTTCAGATAAAATAATTACCTAGAACTTGTTTTTCAAGTAATTGTTAATTAATAAGTGTGTTGGTATAATTTTTCACTTGAAAAATTTTAACATTTTGGATCTTTTTGTTTAGGTTTGACTTTATTTTACATGAAAATTGTTCATTAAAGTGAAATTTTTTTTACAATTGTTTATGAAATTTGTTACCATTGCAAAAAAANGTTTGATTGGTATAATTTTTCACCAGAAAAATTTTTAAATTTTGAATCTTCTTGTTCACGTTTGACTTTATTATACATGAAAATTATTCATTAAAGTGAAATTATTTTTTACAATTGGTTGTGAAATTTGTTACCATTGCAAAAAAAAAAAAAAAAAAAAAAAATTGCTCGAAAACTATTTTTTCACCATTTTTCATCAAAGTTTAGTGTTCATTTGACTTCGTTTTAAATGAAAATTGGCCATTAAAGTTATTTTTATTTTTTTACAGTTGGTTATGAAATTTATTATCATTAAAAAAAAAAAAAAAATTAGCCAGAACCTGAAATTCATTTTCCCACCAAATTCACCAAATCAAGTCATTGGTGCACATATGAAACATAAATGGAAAATATTTTCCATGGCAAAACTTGGTCATCAAATAACCAAATTCATGGAAATCCAAGAAAAATGGAAAAAATCAAACGTATCCTTAAAGTCAAGAAGTGGACATTGACCTTGAGAGCAGAATTAAAAGCCCATTTCATATAATTTGAAATTTGAAGTTTACTGGAAATTGAAATGTGCATTTAATGAAATTTTTAAACTTCCAAATATGTTTAAATTTCCCATACGTTGATATGCTACATTTAAAAATAAATAAATTATTAACTCTTGCTTGATTTTATCAATTAATTTTGGGTATAATTACATCCACGATCATCGTTCTTCTTACTTAGTGTCATTATGACCACCAAATATTAATTTGTTTAAGCACTATCACCTAACTTTCAAAGTGCCTAGCTCATTTTGTTGGAAAAAGTTGATCATGAAATAATTAGCATGGTGAAGACTTTCTAAGTACCTAGAAGTACGTGGAATAATTAGCAAATATACATGAAATAAAATTAAGTAGATATTTTAGAAAATAATAATATATGCTAATTAATAAATAGCCGTGCAACAATCTTCCGATTTTGTGGAAATTAATATCTGTTTGGGATCCATTATGATTTAATTCATTTTTCTCTTTCTTCATTTTTAACTATGCATTATTCAATAAAATAATATTATATATTAACCCCAAAAAATAAGCTTAATAGATGTCGGGCTCACTCTGTCACATCAAGTACGGTTCCGTGCGTTCTTACCGGGATGATAGCGGTAATCAATTGAGAATAGACGCGGGAGGCACTTTCGGCGAGAGACGAAAACGTTCGGATTCCGACAATATGAATCATTGACAATCGCTCTATCAACGACTGCAATGCAAATGACCAAGAATATCAATTTCCCTTCGTTTGAAGGAATATGTAGAAAGATAGGTTAAAAGGAAGAATTTGTATGAGAATTACAATCTCTTCTTCTCGGGTTTATCTTCAACAATAATGTAAGGAACTATAGATAAAAGAATTGTTAAATACGTCTTTATGAATATCTTGAGAATTTTGAGTATATTTTGTGTTTAAGTTCTTGATTACAAAGATGCCCACTCTCGTTTCTTACGAAGAGAAGCTATTTATACTATCATGGCCGACGTGGTGATCGTTGGATCAAAACCACGTGGCAATATCTCCTAAACTAAAGCATCACATCATCGTCTATTCCTTTAATTAATATCGACAAGGGGTCAGCCGTTCTACATTGTAGGCTGATACACTGACACACTTTTTTTTTTTGCAAATGTCACATCAGTCATTCCAGGGATCTTCGAATCTCCAGTGCAGTCAGTATCAACTTAATGACTCCTGTCATTGTAGAGTTTCAGACAACTTGCAAGGACCTCAGCTTCAAGTTTCAGTACTTCGCATAGGAGGGAGGGGTTCGGTACCCACTTCAGACTTCGGTGAAAGGACTTCAGATGTTTGTCTCTTCTACTATTTTAACTTCATTGACCTTCCCTTGACTTTCCTGCCGACTTGGGTTTGCTATCCACATGGCAATCTCTCCTAGAGCCTCGGAGGCGAGTCGTAACATTATACATAAATCAATTTTTTCTTATTTTTTAATCACACATCCTCCAAAAAATTACTATTCCAAAATATTTTTTCTCCAATACATCGTTAAAATGGAGCCCAAACAAGGGCTAAAAGTTGATAAAAATTTTAAGTCAAAGTCAATAAGTAATTTTAATCATACATTTCATGGAGTCCACAATTTTTCAATCACAGGTTTCATCAACTTTTCTAAAAAATTACTAAAAATGTGATTTTATTTTACACCAAACAGTGGTTAATTTAGAAAGGTCAGGTTGTAATAAGGGAAAATTATGGCTAGAATTCCCAACTATTTAAGCAGTATTGTTATTGATCATTAACCTTAAAAAAAATTAAGGGTCCCCAATCTATGTAAACTTGTGAAATTAGGTCTTGCATCATGAAAATAGTTAGTTTGACTTTTAAAAGTCAAAATTTCTTCAACTTCCAATAAAACGTCGCCAAGTGATTTTTTTTTGTTTTTTGTACATGTAGCATTGTTCACTTTGAATTCTAGCCTCCATACGACTTCATATCCTTTCATTAATTACATTAAAATTGAATCGGAGTTAGGTATAAGTTGGAGGATTGATTCGAAAAAAGGCTTAATAGCATAACGGGAAAAAAAAATTAAGGAAATAATTGCTACAACGAGTAAAGATTGAGGAGTTTAACTGCAATTAAAACGATGTAACAAATAAATATTGTGATGACAATATAATAATCCAAAATTAAAAGATCAAAGGATAAAATCGTGAGTAAAAAGTAAATAAATCTCTTCTTTTTAAAACAAATGAACCAGTAAAATTGGTTCCCGTTCACATGTTCTTTTTTTTGGCAAACATGCCGGTTTCGAAATTCTTTTAAGCGGTTTCAAAATGTTCATTTTTTATACGTAATCAGGTCGAATTTCAACAAACGTCAACATGCCACCAAAATAGCATTATTTACTATGTCAAGTTAGATGGTCGTCAAAAAACAAGTGTGCTTCACCATATGATTTAAGCAAAAATATAATAGGAATTAATGCCGCATTACGTTTTCACATCTAAATGTGGTTAATCCTTAATTCCTATCTCTTCAATTTTATTGACTTGACTTAATAAATAGAATGATGCTACATGTACAAACCAGACATCATCCTTAAGTGATGTGAAAATAACTACAATAAATAATGGCGTAATTACTTATTCAATAAACTCAATAAATTATAACGTTGAATTTCACGACCCTTAGAATTGTTCTGACCTATTACCAATACAAGCCTTAAGAACAGTAAAGCTAAGGGGCGCTGATGTCCCATTCTACAAAAGAGAATTAAAGAGGATTGTGTTGGAATATTCTCACTAAGTACAATTTATCCTAGGACATTTGTAACAAGATAAAAGGGACATGATATTTGTCTCTATTTAGATAACGTATAGAAAAAAACACACACAATAATCATATGTACTTTATCATTACTCAATCTATTAAGTGTTACATTAAAGTTAACGATATCCAAAAATGCAAATTGATCCGGACTTACACATTTCAAAACTCTAGAACTCGTGTTTAAGTAAAATTACAATCGCGTGGACTTAATCTAAAAACGAAAAGCTTTATGCAAAACAAATAAACAATTAGAAGATAATCACCATCGATGAGAAGATAACATCCAAGTAAAGCAATATCATAAACACTTCGAGGTATGCTAGATATACTTCCTTGTGAACTTTTGTTTATACTACCATTTAATACTGTTTATTATTATATACCTAACACGTATGAAACATTTTCACGATAACTTGGGAAATTGGCATGAATCGTCCCTAACTATTAAGCCTCGGTGTTCCAAACCTTTCATTTAGGAATAATGTTATTCATAGTTTGTGATTTGGTGTATTAATGTGGTGGTTTTTTATTGAATTACGCATCAAATTACAAATCATCATATAGGAAGATTATCGATAATTTTCACTACGAATAGCATTACTCTTTCTTTAGTGGTGCAAATGGTCATTTTTTATTGTTTCAATCCAATAAATTGTTAATTTTTATTTTTATTTTTTATTTTTTTTTGAAAAACCAACTTGTCCTACGAACTAATAATACCTATAACAATTGTGGATTGCTTAAAAAAAATTATCCCCACAAGTAAAATAGAATGTATTTAAAAAATTGGTCTCTCATATTGTTGATAGTGATTTCGTCAAAATGACATGATAAAGAAAAAACAATAGCTATAGAGTCTTCATTAAACATGCTAACTTGACAAATTTTATAATTCATGTGCATATCTAAATGCGAGTTGCTTTCACAAAAGATAGATTGATAGGATGCGTTATTTTTTCGTTTTGTCATATTTATTTAAAATTTTCGTTTTCACTTATTATAATATTTTAGTTAACAATAAGGACATTTTAGTTTTTCTTATAAAATGTTTGATGTTTTTAATGATCAATGGCATAGAAACCATCTAAAATAAGTGAAACGTTAGGGGCTTGCTTCAAGATTTGAATGATGGGGGCCATTTGCACAATAATCTTATGGGTTAGGGATCATTTACGGCGGATGGCTCTTATCATCTAATTTTGTTTCATAATACCCTCCTCAAGCACAACAAAAAATGAAAACGATAAAAAATAGGAAAAATGCAAATCTATAATATATTAAGTTCCTGTTTGGCACCTATTAAAATTTTAATACATTTTTCTCTTTTTTCTTTTCAACCACATATTCTATAATAAAATAGTATTACACGTAAATAAAATCTTTTCTTCTGTTTTAATCGCATATTTTCTCAAAAATTACCATCTCAAAATATATTATTTCCAAAAAAATCTCATTATAATGGGGCCCCAGATAATGGCTAAATATCATATTAAGTGAGAATCATTTTTTTGGACGATTCTAACCTTACTATAATTCAATTATTTCAATAATACCTTACTTTTTATTTTAAATATATATTTAATTTATTTAACCATTTAATTACCGTCAATGTATATGTACATTTGACAGTTTCATTTCGTTTGTATACTTTCATTAATGTATAAATTTTCTATTATTAATTTTCAATTAATTAACATTTACATTCATTTAATTAATATCCATCTTCGCTTATGTGTTTAAGTGTTATTAATTCTAATTTTACATTCAAGAATTCATTTCATTGTTCATGTCCATGTATACAAATTAACATCTAATTCATTTCATTGTTCATTATTAAACATGCTTAGAATGTTTTCAAGATATATGTTCGATACCATGTATCAACACTTTCTCCAATGTATGCAAAAAGAGATGCCGCTCTTCGTGATGTTCACCAACCGTTGTGTCAAAGTAAGATTTTCACTTGAAAATCAACAAGTTTCTAGATTCCGTCTAACAATAATGGAAAAGCCAAAACTTGTATATAATAAGTCAGTACTGGGTCAATCTAGTCAGGGGCCAATTGACCATAGGTTCAAATCCGCCACCTTTGTTGTGGACATCCTGTGGTTATCAGATGATATTTTGAATATAAGTCAACAATATGCTTGATCACTAAGGGTGCGTTTGATTTTCTATTTTCAAGCTATGTTTTGGTTTTGAGTTTTGCAAAACACTGAAACGTGTTTTATTTTGTGTATCTGTAAATGCATTTTCGAAAACAAGATTAAACTCATAACATAAAACTTAAAATACTTTTTTGACGTTTTGAACGTTTTCAGTGAAAATTCTAAAAACATTCGAAATATGGAAACAAGTGTTTAAATAAAAAAATCAAGATGAAACTTTAAAAATAAATAATTTCAAAAAATGAAAATATAAAATTCTAACAAATATAATTTTAAAATTTTTTAAAAATAAGAATTTTGAAAAATAAAATCTAAAATTCTAAAAAATATAAGCATAAAGATTTCTAAAAAATTTAAATTATAACAAATAAAAAAAATATTTCAGAATTTTAATGATTATTTACATACAAAATTTAAAATAATATTTAAATGGACATAGATAAAAATATTTGCAGTCCAAGTCATTAAATTTCATTTTTATTTCATATATTTGAACTCAATTTAATACTTTTTTATTTTTTTTAATTTTCACTTTTGTAGCTGAAAAATTTGTAAAATTTTCATCAACTTTAAAATGTATATATTACTTAATAATATATTAACATAAAATTGTTCTATTTTTATAGAATAATAAAATCTTCATAAAATAAAATGTCATAAAACAAAATTTAAAAATTTGTAATCAAATATATTTTCTAATTTTCTGTTTTGAGAAATAACTTTTTAAAATGGTAATACAAATGAATATTTAACAAACTTAAAACAAGACTTGAAACAGAAAATTAAAAATGAATCAAAATTCAAAACTGAAACACAGACCAGACCAGACCAAACCAAACGAACCTAATCTTTGTTTTTATCCCTACCAAACACATCTTGACTATCCGTTATGCCCAATGCAAACGGCGCTGTCTCCTCTGTATATTATTTCCAAACTTTCAAGTCACATAAATACCCTTTATTTTTCACTCTTATTTCAATTTAACCCCCAATTTATAACTCAACTGCCTCTGGCCATTTTCTCTAATTCATGATTTCATTATTAAATTCTTCAAATGTCAATGCAAATTGTTCACCATTTTGTACTTTTCTCTCAATTTCTTCCCCATTTCTTTGACTATTTCTCGAGTATATATAAACACCTGTGTGTATACAATATAATTGAATAGTTTTACGCGCAATTTGAACTCAATTGGAAGTGAAGTCGAGAAAAAAGAGGAGAATTTTGAAGAAATGAATCAAATGATGGTGGTAGAAGCGGCGATGGAGTTTCTGATGCCGTCGTGGTGGGAGGTGCAAGTCACGGTTGCGGCAGTGGCCTTCGTGTTGGTGGCGTACTGGTTTTTCAATCTAGGTGGTGAGGCATGCGGCGGCTGCTTTGATCGGATGTCAGTTGATGGTTCCGGTGGCAGTGTAGATGTAATTGACGAAAGAGACCAGGTCATATTTGTTATTTTCGCTAATTTGGATTGATGGTTGCAACTTTGACGTTGATTTGTTTTGGATCAACAAATTATGTTGATTTCTCTTGAGATTCCAATTTTCCTNATTGACGAAAGAGACCAGGTCATATTTGTTATTTTCGCTAATTTGGATTGATGGTTGCAACTTTGACGTTGATTTGTTTTGGATCAACAAATTATGTTGATTTCTCTTGAGATTCCAATTTTCCTTTCTCTCTCTTTTTATTTTTCCTTGAGACGCAGTCGATGGAACAAAAAGTTTAAATTTACTTATTTTTGTACTTTTATTTGTAACTGCCAAGAACAAGTATATTCGAAAAATTTACATTGACATATTAACGGATCACTTTTATATTTTATATCATTCACTATTGTTAGTTCCCGGAGTAATTTATCACTTGTTTGACATGCAGTTGTGCACTTATTTTGTAGATGGGCCAGTTTAAGGGAGACCCTGAAACTAATTCTGCATATTTAATCAAGGTAACTTTATTCTTGTGATGGCAACTATCTTTTGCTTTTTTGAGCATTATAGTGATTCTTGTATTGTTTTTATATATAAGAGCGCCCTTTGCAACTATTATAGTCCAATTAACACTTGAGATATTATTTCATGAGTTTCAGGTGGAACTTTTAGCAGCAAAGAATCTTATTGGTGCAAATTTGAATGGCACATCAGATCCTTATGCAATTATCACTTGTGGTGCAGAAAAGCGCTTCAGGTGAATGCAATTGATTTGATCTTGTCTTGGCCTGAAGAATTGATGAGTTTGAAGAGGCATACTGCATTCCTCTTCTAATTTCAAGTTGATTATGACGTAGGATGAAGACAAATATTTGTGAGCATCAATGTCATTTGATATTGATGTCTGTTTTTACCATTGATTTTATATTAGTAGTTATTGTTTTCTGTTTATAAAATCCTAGTGGAGTACACATTTCATTTGGCAATGTAAACTTCATTAAGGGGCATTTTTAGTGCCAATTTTGCATTCATTCAAATACAGGGTTTGTTGCTTTTTCCCCTTTTAGCAACCTAGACGATTTCTATTTTTCTGTTATTTTATTCTGTGATTTCTGAACTCGTCGTGAATTTGTAGCGTAGTTTTAGATCTATACTTAGTTTTCTTTGTTTACATATCTTATTAGCCAATTGAATGAAGTGGACTATTTTGGAATACTATGTATCTTTATTTACAATTTTTCTTGGTTTATCTGTGAAATGTGGTGGTTCCAAATTGATTTTTAGTGGGAAATGATACTTGTATCTGTCTTCGTGAGCTGTATCCCTTTTTTCTTGTTTATACACAATTTTTTAGGTTTGAGTTTGCCATCTCATACAAATAGAGAAAATGAATAATTTACTTTAGAAATTTGTCTGCATGATGACTATTGCGTTTGGAACTGCAGTCCTCTTTGGGCTTTCTACAGTTAAACGACGTTCTTTAGAATGACATTATTGGATGCTTTAAAAATTTGAGCTATGTAATCCAAGTGCTAGTTAGGAATAGTTTTAATTGTATTTTTTATTTTCTTGTATGCATGCTTTATATGTGTCAGTATGAGGTCAGATGTACCTTTATTGCGTACTAATACAAAGATTTGTATTCATATTCTCAAGATTCATATGGTGATTTTTTGCAGTTCAATGATTCCAGGCTCTAGAAATCCTATGTGGGGAGAGGAGTTCAATTTTTCTGTGGATGAACTTCCTGTACAGGTAGTTGTTTTACATCCACACTAGTGTGATTAAAAGCGTGAAATTTGACTTGGCAATTGGATCACATTATGATTGGGTTGAAGCCAATTTTGCTATAAAATTTTATTTATCAAAACAAAAGAATACTTTTCTTACTTTGTCCTCAACAAATTAAAGATTAGTTAATGCCAGATGGAATAGATCCAATTCAGATGAATCTGTGGTTTAGGCTATCAAATATACTTGAATATAATTTTGATTGCTGAAAAACTTCATGGGAACCTTTTTCTTTGGAATGCTTCTTTGAGTAATGTTCAAATCAAATATGTTACTTCCATATACGTTCAGTTATATCTTAATCCTAAGGTTTTATGTCATCCCCTAAAACTATGGTATCTAGCTCAGATTAAGTATAGAACTGGAACTATACAAGCTTTTCTTAAAATAATATATACCAATCTAAGTAAGGATTTTCATCTGAATTTGAAAATGAGAAAGGTTTAATAATTATAAAGCAGATTTATAAGTACAGTTTTTTTTTCCTTCTTTTGTTTCTGAAATGTGCATTGTTTGAGTATTCTAACAGGTATGTGATTTGTATTTCTGGTTCTTGAACTGATTCTTTTATGAATTTGTATGGGCAGATTAATGTGACAATATATGATTGGGATATAATTTGGAAAAGTGCAGTTCTTGGTTCAGTGACAGTTCCTGTGGAAAATGAAGGACAGACTGGTGCTGGATGGTATTCTCTAGACAGTACATCAGGGCAGGTGCCATATGGTTCAAATTCTGCTCTCTGAAGATTTACTACACTTTGATTGATAGTTATTTTGTGATTAAGTCTTTTTTTTTTTGTTTGCTATTCAGGTCTG
This sequence comes from Fraxinus sp. D2006-0159, assembly GCA_903798375.1. Classification (NCBI taxonomy): domain Eukaryota; kingdom Viridiplantae; phylum Streptophyta; class Magnoliopsida; order Lamiales; family Oleaceae; genus Fraxinus; species Fraxinus sp. D2006-0159. The sequence goes on from CAIGRQ010305014.1 coordinate 10,805, forward strand.
TCTTCATATTCAAACACTAAAGCTACATGTGCATTCTCCCAGGTATAATATTGTTTAGTTCTTTTTGGATAATTATTCCCTTGTCATTCTTGTTCTGCTAGTCATGTTGACTGTTAATGAGAATCTAACTGGCTCTTTTGTTTACATAGCTATAGTTTGGACTTTGGGTACATTTGATATGTTTTAGCTATGACTCCATCTGGTCGGGAAAATGCTTAGTTATTTGCAGGGGAAACATAGGAAATTTTTCAGTTTAGTAGTATTTTTTATCTGAATTGTTGAAGCTATGCTATTTTTTAACCTTAGAGCTGTGTTCTGTAAGTGATTTGCTATTTGTTGTTTTTAACACATTATATCAATCTTTGAAAAAATAGAATATTCCATTTCATGCAATTTGTTATATATATATTTCTGCCGGCTCTTAACAAATGGAACTGTTACTTTCTGTTTCAGATATGAATGCTAACCTGAAAAATTATCATGCCACGTCTTTTCCTCATTGACATTTCTTTTTTAGTAAGCTACTGATATTCCTGAGCCATTGCTCTTATAGGCTTTTGAATGGCTACGCTGGTACTAACAAGCGAAGGATGCCTAAGGATAAACAAGGGCCTACAGTTGTTCATCAGAAACCTGGGCCACTGCAAACAATATTTAATCTTCATCCAGATGAGGTATGGTTATCAACTTATTTTGAAGACATGCTTAATTATTGACATCTCTTTGGAGTGATTTCAGTCTAGGTTTGGGCGGGCAAAATGTATTCACTTTTTTATTCATATTAGTTGAATGGAGTTGATGATATTAATTAGGGCGTTTTCCAGGTTGCCGAACATAGCTATTCTTGTGCACTTGAGAGGTCATTTTTATATCATGGCCGTATGTACGTATCAACATGGAACATCTGCTTCCATTCTAATGTATTTTCGAAGCAAATGAAGGTCAATCTCTGAACTTTGGTTGCCATGATTAATTTAGCTTCTGCTGAGAGTTCATTCTTTTCAAAAAGAAATCCTTTAATATTTTCGATAAATTTTAATTATGTCTCAAGTTTTCAGGATTTAATGTATAATATTATATGTGATATGTTTTTTATTGTCAGGCGCATGTAACTGGTCCTCATATATCATATTCTCAAGAGCTCTGTTGAAAAGTTAATGGTGTCCCTTTTACACGAATAGAAATATAAAATCAGCTGTTTGTTTTCCTAACTTTTGTGCATATAGCAGGATCTCTACATCTTATGTTCTCAAGAGATTTTCTTAACCGTTCATGTTTCTCATTTTACTATACATGTCTTGAAATTTTGGTTACCAGATGCATAGAATATATCTGAACCACTGGCCTAAAAGCTTAGCTTAAGCTGTCAGATAAACTCAAATGTGTATCATTTAAATCTTATCTTCAACACAACCCTTACGTGCAGACGAGATTCATTTTTCCCCATTGAAATTTACATGTGCACAATTTTTAATAAATGAGTAGCAAGACTTGAACACAGGACATTTGCCTGCTTTGATACCATGCTAAGCCATATGGTCTAAAATCTTAAATGTAAGTCCCATTTATATCATTTAAATGTTATCTTCAATAATATATACATTTGACCTAGGAAGTGACACTTTGATTAAAGACTTATGTTGATATCCTGCTTCCTTTGTGCAGAGCCATAAGCAATGCATTTCATGAAGTTAATTATGTAAATGTTTAACAATGGAATAATATTATTAACGTAAGCTCTAAATATAGTATAAATGGACAAGTGCTAGTACCTCGAGAAAAAAAAAATTAGAGCAGCAGAATGCGCAAAAACCATCAATAGAAGGTTTATCAACGTAGAATATTTAACTTGATTCTCGAGGCTTATGCATAAGCATAGGTGAATAAAAGATGACTTCTTGAGGCTTGCCTTGATCTCAAAGTTGAACACTTTGAGAATTCACCCCAACTTTACTACTTCACTCCAAAAGTCACCTTACAAACGCCTTTCAGAGTCATTGTAAAGAATAATTTTGCAGTATACACATTTTAGTTATACAGAAAGAAGTCTTAGAAGTTAATTAGTCTCCATGCTGGTTTACAATTTATCCTATTTGCAAGTATCTACATTTGGAAGTATATTTTTGGTGCTCTTTGGGGAATTCATCTTGACCAGACATTCTCTGTACCGTTTTGACTCACCTAAGCAAAATCCATAGGAAATATTCGAGTGTAGACCTCTTGACAACATAGCTCTCTTCTGTAATAATCTGATAAGTGATAGCTGATAAGTAGTTTTGGTGCCTCCAAGCACCGTGTGATGCCTCAGTGACGTAGACATCATGCCAAGGAAACGTATTTTCTTCACTGCTCTTAGTAAAAGGTTGAATCATGCTTTTCCCCAAAACCCAGGCTCTGGGTCTACCTCTTATTGAAGGCATTTGCTTAATGTTGCATGTTTTCTATTGGATTTTCGGATCTATGGTGGGATGCCTATTCTCTTAGAAAACATCCAATGAATTTGAGTCAAATTTGCACACGTCTATGTTAAGATAAATATTGAAGGCTATACTGTTTTCAAGCATCTGGTTTGAAATGAACAATTCAATTAAGGCTTGTGATTGTCCTTTTGGTTTTGGACTTCAGCTGTATGCTACTTGGTCTTTCCAGGCACTGCTTCTCTTATGTTTACATTTCCATTTTGACAGGTAATTATACCAATTGGAGACATAGATGAGGTACATGCTGCTTCCATATCCTCTTGCGATGCTGAACTTTTGATATTTCTAGTGGGCTTTAAATCTATTGATAAAATCAACTGAATTTTTATTGTTTTGCCATTTCAGATAAGGAGGAGCCAGCATGCATTTATCAATCCAGCTATTACTATAATTCTTCGTATGGGTGCTGGTGGACATGGCGTGCCTCCTTTAGGAAATCCTGATGGTTAGTAATTAGGTTTTCGTCTAAGTTACTCTGATGATTTTTTGATCTATAATCTCTCATATGTTTGAATAGGGCATGTAGTCAACTACTTTATAAGCATTTGTAAAATTCTTCTGGTCATATGCACCTTCAAATTTTGCACAAGTTTATAGAAAGATACTCCGATGTGATGTCACAAGATGAAAAGAAGTTGGTATCACCTTTGAATTTGGCATTGGAATGAAGTTACTGTTAAGCTGCGGAAATTTCTTATTTCCCAGGGGCTGCTTTAATTGCTTTCTGCTTTGAAGTATATAGTGATTTCTAGATTACGCAGCACATTCTTTGCTGCTCACACATGGATACCGTGCCATCATAATGCTGCATTTTTAGTCAAGCCCTAGAGTGATGTGCTTGACTCTATTTGCTTCCTGTTTGAAATATATAATTATTCAGTGACTGGTAGACTTATCGACTTCAATGTAAATCCGTCTCTCTTATTGAACGAAACAAAGATGTGGCCATTGGTGTTAGTTAGAGCAGGTTTAGAAAGGGTTCTGCTGATGTTATAGTCATTTGCCAAGCCTATTGGTAGTTGGCACACTCCCATTTTGTGAAAATTAGACTTGGATAGAAAAAGTTGACTTTGAAGTCTCAAGTGCTCAGCAGTTCTCATTTTAGATATTTATTTATAATATCTCCTTCCTAATGTTGAGCTTCAAGTTAATTGTTCAATTTCTTTCCACGTTGTCATTTATTTTTCTAGGCATATATATAATTTAACTGCAGAAGAGATCATATTTCATGCATAGTGGCTTCTGTACACTGTGTGGCCTTTACATTGTGGATTATGTCATTGTGAAACTGATGGCCCATTCATGGTTACAATGTACACATGGTAAGCAGTAAGTGGATGCGGTTAATACTTGACTCACGGTTTATGTAGCTCGGATGGAAATCACGAAATAGTGGAACTTAGTCTGAAAATTATGTGTAGGACAAAAATAGAATATCCACAGTATCATACGTCATCAAGATAGTATGTTAGATTGAAACCTACATTTCCAAGCTAAAGAACAACATTGACCAAATAAATCTGAAACTGGCAAACTTTGAAAATCTGAATTGCAAAATTTGTGTACTATAAACGAAGGAAAAGAGTAAATAGGATAAATATTAGGATTCTAAAAATGGACCAAAAATCATGTACTTTATAGGTGTTTCTCTCTCTTTTGGTAGACACAGTGACACGTTTAGAGATTCATATAGCATTTGAAAAGAGAGTCTCTTTTATTTATTTGAGATCATGTAATGTAACAATCATAGCAAATAAATAAATCTAGGTCATAACTATTTTTATATTTGTTGCGAGAGAAAGTGGTAATAGAAGATCTGTTTCTGGAAGCTTTGTCCATGATCTGCGACACAATTCACATTTAATCTTGCAAGAGAAACTAATATGCAATGATCAGTTTCACTGTAAAACTGCTCCAATTTGGTATTTCCATCCGCAGATAATAATTTATAAGCCAAAAATATGCATTGATTTTGTCTATAACCTTTTCCATTTATGATGTGGACTCTTTTGTACATTTATCAGTCTTGTAATCCATTTCTTTCCTCCAGGTCGCGTCAGATATAAGTTTGCATCATTCTGGAACAGAAATCATGCACTGAGAGCATTACAACGTTCAGTAAATAACTATCATGCAATGTTAGAAGCTGAGAAGAAGGTATGATCCCCTGCTTTGTTAAGTGTTACTTTTCTTTTTTGATAAATTAATAGGAATCTTCTTAATATGATTACAAGAAATCTGATATTAGAGGATAAAGATGTCCTCTTCAGACTTGCGAAAAAGTTGAAACAGAAAGAACAAGTCATGATCCAGTGAGAGCTTCTTGTGCAATTTGGTTCTGAAAATGTCTGTAATGTCTTTGGGACCCAAAAAATTCACATTGCAGCAAAATGCTGCACTTATTAAAAATTGCTTATAATCTTCAAACCACAATACCACTGGATAGTCTGGAAAAATTCCTTAACTTTTCCACAATTAAATATTCGTGTATAACTGTAAACATCTGCACCGCGAATTTCAAGCAAAAGCTGAAAAGAAAACTAGATGATCATGACTTTCCTCGTGTCTTCACATTGAAGTTCAAATATCAGGTTCTATTGAGCCTTTATTTCTGCATCAAGTCTTGTTAACCACCTTAAGACCCTTTAACCAAGTAAATATTTTGTCATAGAGGAACTTTGTTTCCAATAAAAAAAAAATAAAAAAATGAAGTCAAAGGAATTTCTAGAGGTAGTATCAGAGTCTAGGGAAGATGAAAAACATTTTAGAGGAAAAGATCTCACGTCCTAGTTTCACTCACTTTCAGTGAGATAGTGTGGCACTGTGGTTCATCATGTAGGTACGTTTGATTTAAACACCAGTTGACCATAAATAAAGAAGCTTAGGTCCCAGGGAAGGTGATATTATACATATATCAATCTTAGTTTGCACAAGGAGAGATTACCAAGAATAATGTGCAGTAGTTGCACAACCAAGAACAATGTGCATTACCAATACAAAGAAAGTGATTTCAGACTCGTGATACTGAAATAATTAGATCATACCTATGTTGGATCGGTTTTTCCTTTCGCCATTGTGGACCAGTGTTTGGATATTAAAGGAACAAATCTTTTGGAATAAGTTACAAGTGGGAATAATATATATAATTGTAGAAAATTATTATTTTATAATGAGAGAATTATTATGCACAGTTGAAGTAAATTCTAATTAAGTTCAATTAAACAGTGATCACTCCATAATTTGAGTATACTATATCCTTGTCTCAATGCCCTACTGCTATTCTAGTCTCTTTATGCGAATCCACGTAGCAATTGAATCTATGAAATATAAACAAGATTGATTTAACCCAAGAAATCCAAGAATCAACGTTTGAACTTGGATGTTAAATAAACTGTACTACTTGTACCAAGTACTTCTATCTGCTTCTATAGCTTCTACTAAGAAGATATTGCTGGACTAGAACGCACTACAGAATATCAATCTTAGTTTGCACAAGGAGGGATTACTAAGAATAATGTGCAGTAGTTGCACAGTCAAGAACAATGTGCATTACCAGTACAAGGAAAGTGATTTCAGACTCGTGATACTAAAATAATTAAATCATACCTATGTTGGATCAGTTTTTCCTTTTGCCATTGTGGACCGGTGTTTGGATATTAAAGGAACAAATGACTTGGATGTTAAATAGACTATACTACTTGTACCAAGTACTTCTATCCACTTCTGCTAAGAAGATATTGCTGAACTAGAATGCACTACAGATTAATCAATCTCCCATTATTGTTGTTGGCTAATGCGTACATCATGTAGCAGCCTATTTTGACTGTGTTGGGTTCTTCATTAGAAAATTGATTCTGTTACTAGGAATGTGATGAGGTGTCTTCTCATCTTTGCAAGTGTACACCTCCTCTGTATGGCACTGTTATGATAAACAATTATTTGATTTCTGGTGATTTGATGACGTGGACTGATTTCAAGAAATGTTGTACTTTTTCTATTTCCGTCCTTGACTACTGAAAATATCAGGCGGTATATTTTGAATGTGTAGGTTTCTCATTAAAATATTAATTCTGTTACTAGGAATTGGACATACGGAGTGGTTCCATAGATGAGATGTTCACACATATTCTATAGTAAATTTTTACTTCCATAATAGTATAGTAATAATCAGTGACGCAACATTTGTGATTTGAAGAACTGGATCCGATTCAAGAACACGTTGTGCTTTTCCAAAGGACTTTGTAGAATTTTTGACAATATCAAATCCTCACACATATGGAGTAATTTTAATTGCTATGCTTCTGAGCAAACTAACAAAGATTGACTAGTTATTAAAGAAGTCTGATCATGTGATTAAATTTGTGCCAGTAATGTAAGATGAATAATGCATTGTAGTGGTGAGTTGCTAATTTCCTAACCCTGTTATTACATTTTAGATCTGATCCTCTTCAATGGTTTGAATATCACCTACACTGATTGATTTTTATTGGAGTACACAGGAAAAGGAGCAGTCAGCATTGCGTGCTCATAGCAGCTCCACCAGAGGCGGTAGGGTTCAATCTAATTTTTCAGAGGAAAGTCTGCCCAAAATTGAAAAGTTTCAACCATTCATCAAAGAGGAAGTGCTTTCTGGCATCTACAATGTATACACGATCCAACCCTTTTTTTCTTTTTGTATCCAAATATAGCCTCATATGGATCAAATTGGTTCTTGTTTAACAAAATGATTTTGCAGGATGTCTTTCCATGCACGGCAGAGCAATTCTTCAAGTTTTTGCTGGATGATGATTCCAATTTTACAAATGAGTATCATACAGCGCGACGGGATACTAATCTCTCTGTAAGTAACAATGTCTGGCTGGAATTGTTGAATCATCAAATTTTGGTCAATAAGAACGGCTGGATAGTTTTATATCAGACTCTTGTCTACGTAAACATCAGCATGCCTACTACTCAGCAACACACCTCCCCGAAAATGTGCAGGAAAAAAAAAAAAAAACAGATTTATCACAATTGCTTGTGACTCACTTTGCATTGCCAATAAAGCTTCACCGAAGACCAGCATAAAAATTATATATGCCTAAGTTAGGCACTCCTCGGTTCTGAAGCCTAAAGCTTCATGCAGACTAATGGACTGCAATAGATGGCTGGCATAGGGTCACCATAATCTACATCCTGTAGGTGAAAGAAAAAAGACAATATGATCTGCATCCAATTCGTGAAGATTTGATCAAATTGTTATTAAAGAAATTGTTTTTTACTTCCTTAATTATTTCTACAACCATGCAGAGGTCTAACCAACTTTTATGTCAGCATTTTTTCTAATTCACTGGATTTAGCATCTTCAAGAAACCAACTCAATTTTACTGTTACGCTCACTTCAGATGGGTCAGTGGCATGCTGCTGATGAGTATGATGGTCAAGTTAGAGAAATTACTTTTAGATCCTTGTGTAATAGTCCTATGTGCCCTCCGGATACAGCAATGACAGAGTGGCAGCATGCTGTCATGTCAGCAGATAAGAAAACTCTGGTGAGACCATTCATATCTTATTATCAATTTATTTGGGTAGTTTCTTGTACCATCATGTTGATAATTTTCTTTTACATTTTTTTTAAAAATTTATTAGGTGTTTGAGACTGTACAACAGGCACATGATGTTCCATTTGGTTCATACTTCGAGGTACGTATTGCATTTATTCAATCAATTTTACATTTTCTTTACTGTCAATAAATGAAGATTAAGAATATATTAGAATATTATACATACTGATTATCTCTAACTTAAGAATTTCGGGTGGTGGATGATTGTTTTTCTTTTCTTTTATTCTGTGTGTGGTATCCATCTTTTCTTAATATCCTGCACCTCAATTTATCTCTATGTAAATATGTTTACTGTGTCAGGTTCATTGTAGATGGTCTTTGGACACAAACTCTGAGGCCTCATGCACTTTGGACATTAAAGTTGGTAAGTTTCTTCTGTTTTTTAATCCTCTGGTGTTGTAGTTCTTCAACTTGTGTAATGCTACATCTACCAGAGGTTTACCAAAAACATATATAAAATCTGGCAAATGCACAAAGGTTGCTTAAATTAAATGTGACATGTGCATCAAAATCTGCATATTTAGCCATTGCAATGTCATTTGGCTCCGCCTTTCGAACATATTTATGGATAATAAAGTATTTGTCTGTCAACTTGGCAAACTTACAGCACTAATCTATACAATTATCTTTTGTTTTTTGTCTTGTCTTCTTCCCTTTGTTTCCCTCAAAACAAGAATCATTTTTGTCTTCATTACTCCATCAGTTGTTACTATCTTCACCCATCAATGGATGAATTTCTGTTGCTTGGATTTAATTCCATCTAACTCATCTTGGTTAGACGAGTTCAACAATTTAAATAACTTTCGGCTTGAAAGCTCTAGTCAAGCGACATATTACCTTTAATAGTCCTGTCCGAGCTGTTAATTCTCTGTATCTAAAAAATGTTAATGAATTAATGAGGTTTTCAGTGTATTTAAAACCAAATTAACTCCTATCTGGGATCAAACAACATAAGAATAACTTGAAATTTTTAAACAAAAATATTAGAAGTTCACAATAAATTAGGTATAATTTACAAAGAGCTCCCAATATTAGATCGTTAAATCCAGTGGGTAGCCCACATTTGCCTTCTATAATCCCTCGACATTTATTCATCCTTTTCTTGGACTGCGAACTGGATAATTACTGACATATCCTTTTAATCAACGTTTCTAACTGAAACTACGTTCATCATTTGAATAAGAAGTGAATATCAGTTGGGTTCTTTCTATAAGAAGGTTTTTTAATGTTTCGGTCTGAATTCTCCTTGCACCATGCTTTTAGTAAAGTTGGAATCCATGGACGGACTCAGTTCACTTTAGTCTAAAGCCATTGGATTTTAATTACTTGAGCTACTTCCATCTGCTGTTCTTTTTTCCATAACCAAGTTTAGTGTATAATTTCATGCTGATTCTTTGATCAACTTCATCCAACTAGTTACGTTCGTGTTCAATTTCTGTACACCATCTTTATGCATGTCATATTCTGCTTGATCACTATGGAGATTTCAAATTTTCACGATCCTCACAGGTGCACATTTCAAGAAGTGGTGTGTGATGCAATCTAAAATAAAAGCTGGTGCAATCAACGAGGTATATATTGCTTTTGTTATTTACCCTTTTTACATGTAATTGTTCTATTGATCAATTTTCTGCAACAAATTCATTATAATGACTTCCAACGTTGCAGTACAAGAAAGAAGTGGGTATAATGTTAGAGGTTGCTCGTTCCTATATTAAGTCGAAGACTTCTGGTGGCGAGACAGATAATATTGCCTCTTCTCCCGTTATTCAAGAGAATAGATAACTGACGATACATCCCGATACTAATGACTTCAAGTTTTGAGTTTTCTCCACATCGTTTGTTTATACGTATCACATCTTGAGCAACTGAGGTTGATGGGTAATTCACTCAATCCTTTGTGTTTCTGTTTTGTGTGTATTTCCACCCTATCTCCTTTGTAGAGAACTAGCGGTGTGCTTCTGTAATTTATATAGAATATACTAGGTTATAATAATACGATTTTTTTGACTTTCTTTGTAGTATTATAGTTCCTGTAAGTGATTATTCAGAATATATAACTTCATTTTATTTATTCCAATAAGGTTGTTATATGATCACATTCGTCTCCCCTGGCCCTGTTACTTAACAATTGTATGCATTAAGGGACTTGTATATTATTGAATTTTGAAGATTATCACAGTACCAAGTCCAACTATAGTTTGAGAAGGTAAATAATCTGCACAGTGTCTTCTGATTGCAGAGAGAGAATGAAAAATAGTCATTCTTTACCATTTTTTCGTTTTGCAATTACATCGGCAAATGAATGGTCGAGTTGGTTTAACGTAGCTCGACCACCTTGACTACTAGCTTGAGTACATATGGACTAGTGAGTTGCTCGGTCAAGGTGAATGTTTTTTTTTAATTGCCCGATTAGAAGTGCTAGAAGGGCAGGATGTACATTGGAAATCAAGACATTTATACGGTTCCATTGTTCCTTGAAAATCCCATACCAAAACTTTGATTTGAGGTTGAGACTCCACCGCCAATAACAAGCAAAACAGTCAAAATCACTGCACACTTTCACTATAATCCAGCCAAAATTGTTTCTACAAATAATTATCAACTTAAATTAGAATGAAAAGATGCAGCATGTATGGGCTTAGAAGCAGATTGAACTATAATATGCCCATACCATGGTCCAAAATGTTGCTAATCATGTACATAAACTACCAGTCTACCACCATCAAGCCCAACCACCTCTATTAAGTTTGGCACCACAAAATCACCACATTTCCGTCATCGTGCATCGCCACTACTCGAATATGAAAAACTAAAAATTTAAATAACGAAAAAAAAATATATTCAAATTTGGGGATGAATTTTGGCCACCACTAACATCAATATTTTAGTCACCGATAAACATAACAACAATTCGAATATGAAAATGAAAATATCAATCCCAAGATAGGAGATGAAGAAATTTCAGCTTTAGGGATAACATTATCATAGTTCATATATAAAACCTCGGATTTAGGAGGGGTGTAGGGAATTAATTTTAGATCCAAATGCAAAAGTTTATCCTTCTTCTTCAACCTCTAGATTGAAATTAGAGTACCTAAAATTTGATAAGTAGGCAATGGAGTTTAAAGGAAAATCTTAGCAACATAACTCTAAGAATTTCATTTCAAATCCGGTGGTCTGTGGAGAGGAGCGCGGTGGTGGAGGATTAGCATTAAGATTATGATTAGGAGTAGGATTAGTGAGTGATTGAATTAAAATTAGAGTGTCAATTATTATTATTTTTGTTATTTTTGTTGACGTAAGAATCCGCACCCGCTATCCATGAGTGCGCACTGGGTAAACCTCGCTCCATGTGCAGTAGCCCGCAAACCACACATGAAAGATAAAATGCACTAGGTAAGCCCGGTGCGACGGGCTCGACCGAGAAAGTGTTGGTAGGAGATTCGAACTCGTAACATTCGGTCTCCGCGTTCACCTGTTCCACCAACTCGGCCACCCCTGAAGGGGTTAGAGTTTGTCAATAATTAATACAATAAAAAGATGGTGTTTTTGGTTGAGTACTTTCTTAATTAGGTTAAAAATTAATTATATTAAAAAAGACGGTAAATTTTGATTTTTTTTGATTTTTTTTTTTGGTGAAAAATGGAGGTATGTGCTAATTTTCCCAAATTTTATCGACTCCCAAGTTGTTCGAGCCAATCCATCCAAAGCTATACACAGACGACGTTAGGCCTCGCACTTCTTTGCCGAGTCGAACAACCCAACCCGAAATAAAATACAGATGGTGCCAAGTCCAAGTTTATAAGCACCTCGAACTAATTTTTAGATAACTTTAGTCCTTGGTGAACAGTGATACACAAGAATTGACAAGAAAATACACGACAGAATGTGCTACTACACGATGTGTTTGGTATTATTATTTGCATTTTTCATTGGTTTCGCTCGAGCAGATCAGCATCTGAGTACCAAAGAATGTGAAAATCTGGGTTTCACGGGCCTTGCTCTATGCTCCGATTGCCACACCTTTGCTGAATACATCAAAGATCAAGGTACTATATAATTTCTATCTATACATTTTCTTCCTGTTAATTTAGTTACTGGGTTTTGAAGATGATGTAGGGTTCCTCTAAATTGTGTTTGTGTGGGTTTTTCTTTGATTTCTACGGTGATTTCCACCCCCCAAAAGTTCCTTCTTTGGACCCTGAAGATCCCCAATTCCGTGACGCAAGATATTTGTTAAACGTTTTTATTATTGGTTTACTCTAAATTGTATAAATGCGTAGTTTTCTGGGCATTAAAATATTAGTAAAGGTATTTATACAATTTCTATGTATATGTTTTCTTCCAGTTGTTTTAGTATCTGGGTTCGTAGATATGGGATTCCTTTACATTTGTATTGATTTTTGACCAATTCGTATCGTCGAATTCATCAAAATTGTGGGCATTATATTAATAATAGAGGCAGATAGCAATAAGACGTTTAATCTTTTGAGTTTTCTTTAATTCACGGAAGTTTTATTTATTATATTTCACTCAATGAAATGCATTTTTCTAAAGATTTACGATCATTTTTTGTATTCATCGGAGTTTAAGGGTAAACCGATACTTTGTTGATTTTATTGGAGATGGTGTGCATTTCTCGTGTAGACGCAAATAAGTGTAGTGTACAGTGTACTATCTTTTTTTTTCCAATTCTTATTTTCTTAAGTCATTGAATATGCTTATACAGTAAAATCTCGATAAATGAATATTTGATAAATTAGTAACCTTACTTATCTCCGGTTTGGTCCCCATTAAATTTATAATCCATTTTTCTCTTTTTTCTTATCAACCTTACATTCTCCAATAAAATAATATTACACGTAAATTCAAAAAAAATTCTTCTTTTTTAACCACACATTCTTTAAAAAAAAAAAAAACACTATTTGAAAAATTATAATCTCAAATAATGGCAAATAATGGGGGCCAAATGGATGCTTAATGCATAACATAATGATTTTATTTAAAATCATTTAGGGCCTAACGAGAATATAAAATAACATTTGGTTAAATATGTAAATTTAAAAAAAAAAAAACGTATTTTGAATTTTTTTACTTAAAGACAATTATTTTTCAATTCAAATTTTTTTTTCTTCTTTTTGAAAAAATATGCATATAAAATTTCTTTATTTTTCTTTACACTCCAATCAAACTCAACCTCTTCCTTAATTTTTTGTAATGCATATACCGCATTCGGTGTTTTATTTTTCTTTATGTACCAAGTAATTATTTGAGGTTATGATGCTCGAAAAGGTTTCTTTTGTAGAAATAGTTGACAAAACAACTATCATTTAAATCATAATTATTCTTGGTAGGTGTATTCAGTATTCCTTGAATATCTCTTCATTTGTATGCTAAATTAAAATAACATATTTACAACTATTTTTTCTATTCTTATCACCCTTGAAATTGTTTTCTTTTTTCACCCATGTTTAAGTTATAGCAAATTATTTATTAATTTCCAATGGCCGCAGAGCTAGTGTCTGATTGTTTGAAGTGTTGCTCTGAGGATTCTGATGATGCCACAAGCAAGGTATGGTTACCGTTGATAATTGATTTATAATATCTTAGAACTAAATTTTTTCTGTAGAATTTGTGGGTTCATAATCAGGTGGAATTTGTGCTTCCATATAGTTCATTTATAAAAAGTTAATAAACCACAGGATGCATTTACCTACCATCCCATCCACCCACCCACCGAAAAGCAAATATATAAAAAAGAATCCACTCTATCTGAACTCCATTCGATCTGCAATTATAGTCTACTTCTTTTCCTTTGTCCCTGTGACTTTCAATCCTCCAACAGGATGGACAGTCTTTAGTTGGTGTCCATTACATTTTGGCAAGCTTAATCTCAATTGGAAGGAGTGAATACGTCAATAAAATGGGAAGGACATGGAGAAGGTGGCGTGTTCTAGGGTTGCGAGGTGTTACCTTGGGAGAATGAGAAGAAAATAGTCATTCCCAATTGGGGACTAGGAACATGATTGTCCATTTTGTATTTAATCTTTGATAGTAGTTAATCAATTGAATCTTGTGGCTTAGAATTTTGGTCTGATGATAATTTGAAAAGAAACCATCTGTGGAGATGCTATGCAATGCTTCACTCTTAGTTTTTATTCTTCTCTTGCTCCCTTTCACGCAGTTTACCTGTGCTAGTTGTTTCATTCATATCCATTTAGGTCTACATATTCATCTAAATGCTTTCATTAGTAATAATCTCAGTAACCCCGAGGGGTAGCTCAATTGGTCAGGCCTTGGGTTTGCTCCCCAATGGTCACCGGTTCGAGTCCCCTCAGGGCCACTGAGGTGAGAAACGGCTGTAAACTTCAGGGCCCCGTGGGATTAGTCGAGGTGCGCGCAACCTACCATCCCATCCACCCACCCACTGAAAAGCAAATATATAAAAAAGAATCCACTTTATCTGAACTCCATTCGATCTGCAGTTATAGTCTACTTCTTTTCCTTTGTCCCTGTGACTTTCAATCCTCCAACAGGATGGACAGTCTTTAGTTGGTGTCCATGACATTTTGGCAAGCTTAATCTCAATTGGAAGGAGTGAATACATCAATAAAATGGTAAGGACATGGAGAAGGTGGCGTGTTCCAGGGTTGCGAGGTGTTACCTTGGGAGAATGAGAAGAAAATAGTCATTCCCAATTGGGGTCTAGGAACATGATTGTCCATTTTGTATTTAATCTTTGATAATCAATTGAATCTTGTGGCTTAGGATTTTGGTCTGATGATAATTCGAAAAGAAACCATCTGTGGAGATGCTATGCAATGCTTCACTCTTAGTTCTTATTCTTCTCTTGCTCCCTTTCACGCAGTTTACCTGTGCTAGTTGTTTCATTCATATCCATTTAGGTCTACATATTCATCTAAATGCTTTCATTAGTAATAATCTCAGTGCCTTCTCTATTGTGACCTTTCTTAAATGTGCCCAGAATTTGTTCTAACATTCTCAACATCTTGTGCAGTCCATTTATGTGAATGTAATTGTCTAAGCTTCTGTTCCTATAAATGTATTTTTATTTTTTTTTTGGGTTCAACATTCTGTTTACCCTAAATATATCTATTGGAATGTTAACTCTTAGCCAACTTGTTTGTCCTGGTGAAATTCTTTATTTACTTGTCTAAATTTCTTTTTCACATTTGTTTACTGGTAATAGAGGGGAATAATTAATGCATCAAATCTGAACATGGCTGCAGGTTATATATTCTGGTGCAATTTTAGAGGTCTGCATGAGAAAACTGGTCTTTTATCCTGAAATTGTTGGTTTTATCGAGGAAGAGAAGGATAAATTTCCAACTGTGAAAGTTCAGTATGCCTTTAATTCTCCACCAAAATTGAACATGTTGGATGATGATGGACAACTGAAGGAAACCATCAGGTTGGATTTATTTTTATATTGTTTGAAATGCTTATTTGAAAACGTTAATGACATTTGATAAGGTAGACTAAACAACGTTGAATTTGGACCCCCCGACACCACAGTTTGTAGCTACATGCTCTAATCCTCTGAGTTAAAACCCCATCCGATATGTTCCTGTGAGTACCCTAAATATGTTGATTTATATACGTTCGCTCTGCTCGCGAAGAGGCATACCAAAAAGCGTTATCGGATTTGAACAACTGAGTTGTTAGAATGTTATTTTTCATTCCCTTCCTCTACCCAGCCATTTCAAGCCACTTGAAATTTAGGCTGAAATAATTAATTACATAATCAATGAGTACAATCCTATCTATAGAAGGAAAAGAAAAAGGAAAGAATATAAAATCCTAGGGAAAATGTTAATTCCTAACTAGACTGGGGCATAAGCTAGAAGGCAATATTTCGATAATCTCCTAACTTTTCTATTGCAACTAAGCGATTTCATTCCTGGCGTTTGGAGGTGTGCAATAAGAAAGAAGGGATGTTATAATTGGGATTTTGAATAAAATGGCCTTTTGTTTTTTGTTTTTTAATTTTTTCATTGAAAGAAGTGAGGAAAAATAAGCTAAAATCTTTTCTGTTTTAATGTTCAATCATATCAAAATTCTGCATACCAAAAATACATCCTGTAATAGACATTTCCTTCAGAATTTACATTTCTTAATTTTGATTGCTTTGTCATTGTTGTTCACTTGGCATTGCGTCTTCTTCTGCAGAGTTGATAATTGGAAGCGAGAACACATAATACAGTTTCTGAGGGAGAAAGTCAAACCATCATCAGACATTTAATGTAAGAAGTACAGAGCTCTTGATTGCCATTAGTTTGAATGTTTTCTTGCTTAATTGGTACCAACTGGAACGATGTACGATGAAAAAATATCATAGGAGACGAACACACTCCTAAGATTCTATTGTCTCGAGAGTCAATTTTGCAAGTTGAAGATTCATTTGACATCTCATGAAGTTGGTTATTCTGCGTTTAGGTTTTTACGGATTTGTTTAGTTTGGTACAAATATGTGCTGTCTAATGTTTATGCAAAAGGCTTATGCTTCTATTTATTTCCTTTCCTTCTTCCATCCCAATGCTATTTTACCAGTATTATTCACTATTTTTATTCTCAATACAGTGTAATCTGGTGCATCCGAAACGTCTTAAATTTAACCATAAAAAAGGTGGCAACTTCGAATATGATTGGCATATGTTGCTAATGGCTAATATAGATGTCCTAACAAATAATGTTCCGTGGTTCTTTCTTTTTATTCCTTTGAAAGGAAGACCACAAAGACAAGCAGGCACATCATTAAAATTCACGGCTACTTTGAACGATGAACTCAAAGAACAGAACAATAAACAAAAGAAAATTAGGGATATTATTATAATGATGGACAATGACTTTAAACAGCTCGTAGCCACACTGTCGCTCTGACAAGATCAAAGTCCTGTAGGAGTTATTTATACTAGAGTTATGCTACGGGTACATAACCCGTAACATAAAGGTGCACATATGGGAAGCATATTTGGACATTTATTGTACATTGGGAATAAGTAAAATCGATGTGAATTTTTTTTTTTTGATAAGTAATCAATATATTAATTAAA
>CAIGRQ010305134.1:0-15124 GCA_903798375.1 Fraxinus sp. D2006-0159
TGTGAAGCTCCGATCTGTAAGTCTGGTTTAATCCTATATTAAAATGTTGGAGATGAAAATGCTCCTTTTAATAGGTTGAAGACTAGAATGCTCCTTTAGAACAACGGCGATGGTAGGAATCTTTTAAGATTGAACATCAAGTTTGGGCATTAGAGTTCATTACATTTAAACAAACAATTCGATTGATTAAATATTGAAATATAGAGCAATATATAAGGGATTGAACTACAATTTTTAACAAAAATGATCTTTTTTAAGATGAAATTTGGAGTCTAGGCAGATGGTATGAAACACAATACGGGAGATAGGGCAAAGACGCAAAGTAGTCTGCCAGTGAGGAAACTAGGAAGAGATCATTTATGCAGCTAGCTAGGTTATAACATGCCCCAGACCTCCAGAAAAACCTGCAGAATATTACCAAAAGTTGTACGAAGAGATATGATGAACAACAAATCAGATTGCTATTACTTCTCAAACTGGTTCAACTTCGTATCAACCTATGTATCTAAAAAGAATCCCAGCAGATATAGCTTGTAGCTAATGACAGCCTTTTAATTAACTACACTTAGAACACCCCCCGCGCCCACTCCAGGGTGGTGTGTGTTGGGGGGTGGGTGGGTGGAGTAATTTCACCTGTGCAATTTAATTATCTTTAGCCATTCAAATGAGAGAGAGAGAGGCACGGAGACAGAGAGACTTGAAGAGGGTTAGTTTGGTTGGTAACAAGATGCCAAACATTTGCATAACCGCAGCATACATAACCTTACACGCGTCCCAATTAAGCTCAGATTTTGGTAAGAGTTAAGGCTCCTTAATTACACACTTTGGACCATTTTCTCTCTATTTGCAGAATTACAGTTCTTGCAATTTCTCACTTCAGTTTCTGCTCATTTTCTTTTCTTTTTTCACTTCTTGATTTTCTGTTGAATTTTCAGTCGTGTTCATGTCTTCGAAGGCGATTGTACCCGTTGGAAATGGCGTAAAGGGATGCCCTTTTTCGGTGCCATTGGCCACCCATGAAGATGTTGTCAAGGATCCAACTCTCTTTTCAAGCACGCTCCGGACCTTCCATTATGCTATGGGTACAAAGTTTATGTACGTATAGGCTTCAGCCATTTTTCTTCTTCTTTAACCATGTATATATCTTTAATGGCGGGGACTTCTGCAACGGGCTATGCCACCCAAACCAACTGAGGGAACCCGCCACCTGTCTTTACCGGAACATGTAGTGTTTGGTATTCGAAATTAGAGATGGTTCAGTAAATAAAATTTTAAGTTTTTTTTCATTATTTGTACCATCGAGCGCTGTAGAATTTTTCTTTACCTCTATTTTACCAAACATGCAATGTGATTTACTATACCAAATTTTGTTGCATTTTGCTGCAATTTTATTGTTTATACGTTTTGTTGATTTTGATGTTAGGATTCCTGTGATTGGAGGGAAGGATTTGAATCTGCATGTGTTATATATTGAGGTTACGAAGAGGGGTGGTTACGACCAGGTTGGTGACCATATACTTTTTTTTCTTTCTTAAAAGTCACACGCCTTTTTTTTCCTATTTAATTTATTTATTTTCGCTCCATTTTTTTTTCTTGAAAAAGGTTGTGACAGACAAGAAATGGAGGGAAATCAGCGTATTCTTTGACTTTTCTCCAACAACTACAAGTGCGTCTTACGCTTTGAGGAAACATTATTTCACTTTGCTTTTCGGATATGAACAGGCTTATTTTTTCAGACATCATCGTCCCGTTATTGATCCATCAGGTATATATCACTTGTTTTTCAACCATTTTTACCAACAGGATTAAAAATGATTTTGTTTGACGAAAAAGTCTGTGCAATTATTTCAAATTGATTAGTTGTGATGGTGAATTCTTTGTAAATCTAAGGGCGGTGGACAGAAATGGCCTTGTTGTAATGTTTGGTATTCGAAATTAGAGATTGTTCAGTAAATAAAATTTTAAGTTTTTTTCATTATTTGTACCATCGAGCGCTGTAGAATTTTTCTTTACCTCTATTTTGCCAAACATGCAATGTAATTTACTATACCAAATTTTGTTGCATTTTGCTGCAATTTTATTGTTTATATGTTTTGTTGATTTTGATGTTAGGATTCCTGTGATTGGAGGGAAGGATTTGAATCTGCATGTGTTATATATTGAGGTTACGAAGAGGGGTGGTTACGACCAGGTTGGTGACCATATACTTTTTTCCTTTCTTAAAAGTCACACGCCTTTTTTTACCCTATTTAATTTATTTATTTTCGCTCCATTTTTTTTTCTTGAAAAAGGTTGTGACAGACAAGAAATGGAGGGAAATCAGCGTCTTCTTTGACTTTTCTCCAACAACTACAAGTGCGTCTTATGCTTTGAGGAAACATTATTTCACTTTGCTTTTTGGATATGAACAGGCTTATTTTTTCAGACATCATCGTCCTGTTATTGATCCACCAGGTATATATCACTTGTTTTTCAACCATTTTTACCAACAGGATTAAAAATGATTTTGTTTGACGAAAAAGTCTGTGCAATTATTTCAAATTGATTAGTTTACTACCACTTAAGAAACATTTAGATATTTGAACATAATATTTTTACATTTTGTTTCTTAGGGCATTCCACCTTCCAAGCCATTGGAACAATTGAGGGAAAATTCGACTGCGGGTACTTGATATCTGTAAAACATGGTGAAGAAATTCTCCATGGTGTGCTTTACCATCCAGGCTCCTCTTCAACATCCATACAGCATCGCAATACTGTAACAGTAGCCACACAGCTTCATGATGAGCATGGAAAGGGGAGGCGGAGGAGGCGGAGGAGGAGGTGGGGAGGAGATTCCAGCAGGCCAAAACCTAATCGGAGTGGCTATAACTTCTTCTTTGCAGAAAAGCATTCCATTCTTAAATCTCTCTATCCAAATAGAGAGAGGGAGTTCACAAAAATGATCGCAGAATCATGGAACAAGCTCACTCCCGAAGAGAGAATAGTAAGTACATTAATCTAAATCCTCATCCGCGTTTCAATTAAGATCATGAAATTTAAGGCTTGTACGGTAAGGTAGACAATAAATTGCTAGACAATTAGAAACACGAGAAGTGAAAATTTGTCTATAATATAGTTAGTAGTATCTTTCCGAACATAGGCTACAAAACTTTGAATTTCTCTAATTTTGATGATGTTTCATATTATTAGGTTTACCAAAACCATGGTTTGAAGGACAAGGAGAGGTACCACAAGGAAATGGTGGAGTACAAGGAGAGAATGAAGATTGAGTAGTTCCATTGAACTCGAGGAAGATGATGGAAGCAACAATGCCCAAATGTGGATTGTCTTCGAAAACCTATGAATCGCGTGGAGTTCTTCCATCTTTGCTCTGGCGATAAAAGTTGGCCCATTTTTCCTTGCAATCCCATTTCCTTTTCGACTCTTTTGCACTAAAGTGAAATGAATTTAAAGTTAATTTTCTTAAATTGCGTGTACCTTAGCCGGCTCAAAACTTATCGAAAATGCCTTAGTTTGTTGCTTGTTGGAGTTGACATGGCCAAACCTATTTAAGTGAGATAGTTGAACCGACTCCATTTTACGACAACTCAAACCAAACAATGCATGGAGCGCTATGGGGCTGGGGGCAAGGTTTGTGCGATGATTGTGCACCAGGGGACGAGACAAGTCGAGGAAGAGGGGTTGTACAGGGCTTGTTTTAAGGGAAACATTTCTAAACTTTTTCTTACTAATCAACTTATTTTAAATAAGTCTACATTTTGGACAGAACTACTTGCTTATTTTTAATTTTGATCGATCAAAATAATACTTCAAGACTTATCTTTTACTTGTAATTTTTTAAGCTTAGCCAAACATGCTCATTCCTAAACAAATCTGCACCAGTACAATACATAAGAGATCAAATCAGAACGTACAAAACAGCTAGATCAAAATTTCGATGCATGTCCAAATAAGGTTTTCACGATGAATAAAAATCTTTCCTTTTGGTCAAGAGAAGTTCCATACCAAAAAACAGAGTAAAAACAAGAGTGAAAGAGACGCGCAATGGCAATGCAACTAGTCTGCCATAATGTCATCTGTTTGCTTCTGGGAAACCTTTGGCAATGTGAGGGAGGGCTCTTTTTGGAGAGCAGCAGGAGCTTTGACCATGTGAATGCTCTGTTCCAGTTCCTTTGCAGCTTCTTTAGCCACCTGGGCCTTCTTTCCCTTCAACCTGTCCATTTCCGATGTTGTCAGGGAATGTAAAACGGAATGCAAATAAAAATTATTTGATTCAAGTTCAAAATAAGTAAGTTACTCATACTGATAGTAAGATAGAATGATTCTTGAAATAAGAAAATCCTTTTACTAGAAATTAAGAGAAATCTTAACATATTCAAATATGCTTGGAAACAAAAAGTTATTTATAGGAACTTTTATTTTTATTTTTTTAAGCTTAGCCAAACGTGCTCTATCAAGACACAGCAGAAAAGAAGAACCTCGTTGCATGGTGTCGGGCATCCCTGTCAACTCTGACTTTATCAATTTTCTTAATGGCCTTGAGAGTCTCCTCTGCCACATTCCTGTCATATCTCTCTGGTCTATTTCGTTTCCTCTCAAATTCAAATGTTGAATCCTTCGCAATTTAACAACAAAAGAGCAAATGACAACCAGAATAAATGTGAGCTTGAAACAATTGAGGAGAGAACCATTATAATAAAGCTGCTTGTAATTACCTGAGTCATGTCCTTCCCATGCACCCGTCTGTAAGCCTTGGTCCACTTCACTTTGCGAGGGTTCCTCTTCATCTTGAAGTTTTTGTGGCACTTTGATCTACAAAACCGAAAGACCTGGAAAAAAAAATTGCTGGAACTTACACACCTATATTGCATTTATAAATAAAATAAAAAGAGTATCATAATTATCTATTCAGAAAAAACTCAAAAAACCAGCTAAAAGATTAGGTTTCATACTAGAAACCTGCTCGGAATTATACTTGGAAAAAATGCATGGAAGTGTAAATCAGACCAACAAGGCCTCCGATTACTTTTCGAAGTACACCCTGACACAAGGACGGATCCAACACCTGACGAGCAGACGCAGCCACCCGTGCTGAATCCGTTGGAAAAAAAATTAATGAAGATATATATATGTGTGTGTGTGTGTGTGTGTGTTATTGTACCAACAACCAACGAAAAGGCGTGCACATCATATGGAAGGGCGTTCACTTTTGCATTCAAGATGCACGGGTTTGATTCCCTTCAACGGCAATACGGCATTCCTTTTAATTTTTGAACACGGTAAATAATAACTAAATATTAACTAATAATTATACTAACCTTCAACAAAAGGGAGTACAACTCATATGGTCGAGGGATCACTTCATATGTGAGAGGTACGAGGTTCCATTCCACGCACTTCCACTTTTTTGTTTAGTTTTTTAATACAACAAATAATAACTAAACAATTATATATTATCGGTTTTCGTTTTCGAAATAATTTCTTTAAAAAATTTCTTTGACTCAAATTATTACTGCATAATATATATATATACTTTTATGGTTAGGTTTTATCAATTTATTTTATAAAATTTAAATTTGAACAATCTAAGTGATGCTCTTTATTCTTTTAAGAGTTCGAAAAATACTTTCTTTTGGAGTCAAAAATAGTTTTAATTTTAAAAATTATTATTTTAAAAATTTTGCATAATCTTTGCCTAAGCTCGGAGCTTGTCTTTACCGTTTAATCGTGTTTTACGTATAAACACCATCTTGTATCGCTTTTAAGTTCGTAAAAAACTTGAAACTTAATCGAAAATGTATTTTTTTCTTATTATTTTGGGTTGTATTGAATTATATTTTCAAATGTATATGACTTTTACGTTTTAGTGTATTTGTATAATGATTGAAGTTTTTTTAATATTATTTAATTAAAGATTAATAAACAATCTTACTATTGAGCCCGTCAACACTCAACGGCCGTCCAAATTCACTCAATATCCTAGATCCGCCGTTGCCCTGACAAGATGTGATCAACATACATCTACTTGGAACAAACTTCAAAGTATTCAACAAGAGCTCTTATGAACAGCCTTACTAGGATACATTGTGCAGTCCAATAATTAATAGCATAATTCTAATTTGCCCATGAAAAATAAAATTTAAATACAAGTTCATTGAAGCTTGTCCAATCAAGTTGGACTAAAGTTACTAAAGATTAATCTTACATTTAGACATTACCAAGACCGAGGAAGGGTGCAGTAGAATTATGTACTATTACATACACACAACTAACATACCGCGTCGCTGAAATGCTCTTGCTGTAAAATTGCAGTTTGCTACTTTGTACAGAATAACACACTAAGCATTTATCCAGGTTGTGCCCCCAACTATTTTAATTTATAAAAGTTCGAGATTTTTTATTTAACAAATCATAAAGTAAAATAATGAGTTCCTAGACAACTTTAGTAAAGACAAGCCATAATTTGTCAAAATAATAATAATAATAATTAATTAAATTAACAAAGAAAAAGCATGAGAGGTAGGAAATAATTCTTGCCTTTGCGTCATTTCGAACAAACTGAATCCCGTGCCCAGGATATACTGTTGAAGAACAAAACCAGCATTTCTCTAACCTCATAGTGCCTTTGTGTTAAATAACCACCCTTTTCCTGCAAATTACAGCAACTGGTGCGACTCCTCTTTATTTTCTTTGGTACTTACAAATTTTAATTGGAGCCAACTATCTAATAATTGTACGATGTTAAAAATCCCTACTTTCTGAGAATCAACGCAGAATAGCAATAATAAACATTTTCCCCATAAAATAACATAAGATCTTAAAATTTAAATATAAGACGAATGGACAAAACGAAAAAGAAAATGATAAACAAAAAAACAGCCAACAGCAATTCGGATAATTATTTTTATCTCATCAAGTGACTGCGTCTATACTAATGGGCAAGATCTTTTCTTTTAATCACAAAACTTCAATATGATTTATTACTCTAACCACACAAAGGAGACAATTACATGAAGCAAAAGCAGCAATTGCCACGGAAAAGACCCATTAAAATAACACAAAAAGAAAATTCGAGGGAAGAATTTCATGAATGCGTAAAAGGAAGGGTCAAAGAATATGCGCAGACCTGCAGTCGGTTAGGAGATTAGCAAAGTTCCCAGCTGGTGAAGTGTGGGAATGGGAGGAACGAGGAGAGAAAAAATCCTCGAAAAAATTTGAGGAATTAGGGTTTAGAGTTTAGACAAAAAGAACTTCCAGGCCTGCCTGGGAGTTTTGGGTATTAAATATTAATCGTCACTTCTAATAAAGTTTTAAAAGAATATAATTATATATATGATCTTTTGTTAATTTAAATTATAATTTATTGTATGAAATATTTTTATTCATAAATGATATTTTACTTATAAATATTTTTAGAAAATTTAAATTAATATCTTTTAAGTAACTTTTATAATTACTAGTTTATGTCCGTGCGATGCACGGGTTTTGATTTAATTGAGGAAATGTTAGCGTATTGTTGGATATGGCAATTAATGGGGTGTGAAGTGTGGAAACGGGAATTAAGTTTCTCAATTTGTATTTCTTTTAAGCTATAAATTTATTCATACTATCTGTATAACCAGTACTGTGAAGTAGAAAAAAATTTGAAGATATGCCATTGTTATCATTGGTATCATGGTTTGGGAGATGTGGTATTGTTACGATTGACAACATTTTTGTTAACAATCATTGAGTTGGTTTGTTTAATCTCGGATGCAAGTATTTTTTGCAGTAAGTTAGAAGGGAAAAATAAAAAATATTCATTGATTTTACTTATTGTTTCTATAAACATTGAGCTTTTGTATTATACTATCAATTGTAGTTACTTGCTCCCGTGTTTGTGTATTCTTTTCCATATGATGGGCAATCGTCAAAATTGAAATTCTAGCCGGATTCTGTCAAAAGCAATAGAACTATAAGTTCCCAATTTCGGCATACTCGAGTTAGATTTTATATAATTAAAATGTGGATTTAGTACAAAATTTGATTTCCGTCAAAGGTGTATGAAAATCGGAGAAGGGTTCTGAACAGAGAAGAAGCAACCTGCAAATTGAATTAAAAGGTAGTATGAAAAGCTAGTTTTTTGAAATAAAAACGTATATATTATACCATCAAATGCTGCTCAAGTACATGAAGACACGAACACGAGTGCTCATGAATTTTTGGGGAAGATTAGATCTGAACTTGATTTGGCCAACGTTGTTATTTCCATGTTCCTGTGAACATTTTATATGGGTTAAATATGTCTCCATAAACTTAGAGAACTAACTTTACTTAGGCATACTAAATGTGATAAAAATACGAAAAAGGGGAAAAAAAAAAGAAAAAAAAACTAACAGTCTAAATGTTTGTAATAGAGAAAGGAGAACATACTGATTAGCATATGGTTATCCAATTAGACTTCATGAGGGTATAGATAATATTCATTGAAGCAGATATCAAGAGCGAGTTTTCGTCTGTATGAAGCCATTTTATCTGCAGAGATTATCTCGATTGGATAGTCGAAGATGAAGCATTCTATGTATTTGAGCAAAAAAACTCCACAGTTTGGCCTGATGAAGAAATAGTTTTATGTTTAATGTAATAGGTACGGTAAATATATAATTATGTAAAGCAAATAATGAAATATTATAGGCAGTACTAAGTGGTTTGTATACTTACCCATTATTTATAGTAGGTTGGTATGGAATGATTTCTATCTGCATTGGCTTGTTTAGATTTTTCTTGATGGAGGGTTTGTAATGAACAAATGTTGGAAACATCAATAATGCTGCTGTTATATTAACCACTGCATCTGAATGTAGTATGATTTGGTCAGGAGTATGGCGGTTGTTGCTGCAGTCGTAGATTCGAACTTTCCATTTAGAAATGTCAACAAAATATAAATACCATGTGTTGCCTGGATACGAACATGGAATTAATAGATATTTGCATCGTAGCCACGATCGACCGTCTGTAGGCAAACCCCCGTTTATGTATTGGTGTAAAATGGGTCCATTTTGTATTCGTCTTATAAGATCTATATTCTGATTGTTTAGGTGATCCCTTATGGAATTAGTACATTCTTGTTCGTAGTTGAAGTCCAGGACTGCATATTTTTTTGAAGCGGGGGAGGCCTTATCATTGATCAGGCGCCTTAATAATGTCAACTCCAAATCAAGACTCTAATAAAAGAAGATGTAAAATGAATATAATATTTATGGAATTTAATCTGTTATGAGAAATGAATGTAACTAACCGCAGTGGGTATCATTTTGCTTGTGTCTATGATAGCTTTTAGGAAGTCTCTTCCATGCTTTTTATTATATTGATCATCCCAGAATGCTCTGCATAATATACTTTCATTTAGTTCGAAATGAATAAAATTTAAATAAAACTTTTGAAGATGACAAAATAGAAATAGATTGGTTACCTTGAATTATTTTTTTCTATCCAATCTGTAACTGTTTTGTATCTTTCCATACAGTAGTCTTCGAAAGGATAATTTGTTGGTGGTATGGGAGATTGTACCTTTTTTCCTTTGGCTGTCTTTTCTGATGCTTGTGTGGGAATATCGTCAATTTGTTGAGACGATGATGTATGATGTACAGTAGGGCTCATATTGATTGGAGTACTTCCATGAAGAGAATGTACAAGAGACTCCATGTTTGATTGCCATGTGGATAATTTATTGAGAAGATTAGCATTTTGTTCGTTAATGTAGGCATGTACTGAATTGAAATTGGTATCCACATGGTTTTGCATGGCTTGGTATTCTTCTTGTGACTTCTGATTTTGATTAAACAATTCTTTCTGGTGTTGAAGAATTGTTTCGTAGTAGTGTTGATGTCTATTTGATTGTTGTACAATGGTCGTTTCCAAGTTGTTGTACATGTTGTTGCATAACCCAGACACGTCTGATATAATCTGTTGTCTATGTGTGCCTAAGATTTGCTCCATTTCTTCTCTTGTGATATAGTTAGAGTTAATATGAGTAGAGGTTGAGGTAGTTGGAATGAAAGTAGGATGAGTAGGTGAAGTGGTATCAGGTTGGTGGATTTGTTGAGGAATACTGTTTAGTTCTTCTGTGACAATCCTGTGAAGTATACTATGTTCATTGTCTTCTGGTAGTGAAAGAGTTGTATACCAAATTGTTTGTAACTCTTCGTTTGTGGGTCGCAATATTGTATTTGTTACAACCTGTAAGTGTAATAAAATAGTTAGATAATGTGTTTTAATTTTTTCAGAAGTAAAAAGCAAAGTACGTTATAAGGAATGTAATGAATACGTAAAATACCTTGTGGGTAGACAAAAAATGCTTAATTTCATTTTCTGTAAAGTATTTATGTGGCCTCCATTTGTACATTCTTGGTGCTCGTGTTGTTCTACCTCTAGGTTGTCCAAATTTGCGGCCAATTCGTGGAAATGCCTCATATATCCAGTACTTATATAAATGAAAATATATATCAGATATATAAAGTAATAAATTAGTGAATAAAATTATATATAGAATACTAAAAATAAGAAAAAAGAAGAATAATACCTGGAATGCAAGTGAGTATCCATGGAGTGAATATTTGGATTCGAGTTCTTCATTCTGATGCATTCTCTGTATTCTTTGTACATGTGATGCTTGTAATGATTTTAGTAGAACTATATATGCTTCACGACCCCATGGATATGTCAGGAAGGCATCAATATTTTCAACCATGGATAAAGTTCTTTGGTTAATATATCTTCCCGTAGGTTTCAAAATACATTCCACGAACATTACTAGGCCAAGTTTGAATTTATCTTCTTCGTTTTGACAAAGGTGAAATGCTTCAGCTAGCATTGTCATTTTGATTCTGCTCATACCATTGAAGTACTCATTTTTAAGTCGATTATTAGTAAATTCAAATTCTAGTGGTACTTCATGGCAAGGCAATCCTGTTATGAGGCAAAACTCATGTATGCTAAAGCGGGCTAACTGGTCATCTAACTTTATCCAGATTTCATTATTTTTACCACAATTGACAAGACGCATTATAAACTCATGAACCAATTTACCACTAAATTGTTGTTCTTCTTCAGATCTATGGTAAATACTGCATATGAATGCATGAAAGTTACTACCCATCAAATGTGCCTGTTGTTCTGCATTGATGAGCTCAAAAAAATTTCTAAGGTAAAGCACAAAAAAATTTCTAAGGTACTGTTGATTAGGAAATTGAATTATGCTAGCAGAATACCATTGGTTTGGAGGAAGTATGTATTCCAAAGACATCTGCATAGAAAGAAAGTATAGAAGGTAAGGAAAGTACTATTTTATTAGTCAAACTGTCAAAGAAAAAAAAATAAGTAAGTTATTTTAAAGGACCGAAAATATAATTGGAGGAACATAAATCATTACTATTATAAAACAGAAAAATATGCATTATCCCGGTGATGCATATAACCAACCAATCATCGGACTTCTTCATTTTAATGTATGACTAATTACGAGAAAAGAACACTTTGTAGATTATTAATTATGTTTAATAATGAGACATTAAAGAGCTTCATTCATGCACTATTAATGTACGATTACTACCGTTAATGATAGTCAAAATCTCCAATAAAGAGTGAACGCAAAAGCAAATTAGAATGATTATATTTGAATTAGTGGATTCGGATTTTTTATTTATCTCGTAACTCCAAAATAGATTTAGACAGTAAATAAATAGTTGATCCGATTACATCAATTTAGTTAGATTAACTATTAGACGTCGTTCTGTGCATTTATACATTTTTAGAGAAAGATTCGTTTAGATTAATTATATTATCATCACGATATTTCATACTGTATTTAACTTTTAACTATAACTTGACTTGTTTTTGTTGGATAATTAGGACAACATATTTCACGCATTTATTTATTAATTAATTACATGATAAAAGGCAAGAAATTAAAATCAAGAAAGTATAGAAGGTTTGATTCTCGAGGACACTATTATGGAGACATGCAGTCATTCTTAAATAAACATTGACGAAGACAAAAAAATATTATTGCATTAGTTAATTTGAGAAATTTAATTATTACAGCATGCTTAAATACATAAACCTAAATTTTTAATATTGGAATGTGCATAATACTAAATCCTATAACATATATGCCATGGATGTTTCCTTCAAATTTTGAACAAAAAAAGTGTATTAACTCACAGTATGAAAATTGAAGTTGCAATAGCATTACAATTTACAATAGGCTAAATAATGGATTTTCTACACAGGCGCTAACAAAAGAGAATATTGAGTATAATTAAAAGTTTAAACGGCAAGTGAAAAATTCTAAATGAAACCAGTACCTTTTAGGTGTCGAATTCGAAGTGCGAACAAAAAAACACTTGAAGAAAACCAAATATGGAGAAGAAATTGGAAAACAAGAGATGAGTGCACGTCTAAATTGGGATAATTTTTTTGTCTTCAAGGAAAGGAAATATGGAGAAGAAATCGTAAAACAAGAGATAATTGTGTCTAAATTGGGAGAATTCTTTGTTTTAATAAGCTGTAAAAAGAGAGTTAAATAAGTGGTTGGGTTTGGTGGTGGTTATTAGATGAGTGGTTGGCAGGTGGAAAGTAATGGTGTTGATATAAAATTTCATATTTGGAAAAAAAAAAAAAAGACAACATAATATTACTAAATTTCCCAAAGGAATCCCCAAAAAGGACCCAAAACACTATAACATTTATTTTATAATGTAACAGAGCGAAGAGGAAAGAAAATTTACAAAATCAATCAATTACTGCAAGACGAATGATTAAGCTCCTTTAAAATTCCAAACACTTGATAATAAAACTATCAAAAAACACTCACCCTGCAGGACTTGCATCCCATTTACTATTGCATTTATTAATGTTCTCTAATAGAAACACTTGATAATAAAACTATCAAAAAACACTCGTCCTGCAGGACTTGCATCCCTTGGCGAATGCTGAGGCATCAAGCGGCGTTGTTGACTGCTCATCACCGTCGATTCACAACTTGTATCTTTAGCAGGAAGTGCATTCTAAAGTAGAATAAAGGACAAAACCTGTTAATTTTCTTTAAAACACTATTAATTTCACTCGAGATGTATTTGAAGCAGAATACTTGACAAACTATGACACGACAAGATTTTAACTTCTGTTTGTTTCTTAATTGTACGAAATACAGCTGAGTTCCATGTTATCTGGCATGCTATCAACATTCAAATTTGCATTGCTAAGGCTACACCAGGGGAAACTTACCAAGAGGGAGTCTAGGATTCTTATATTTTGAGTATGCTGGCGAAAGTAACCATTTTCATAAACCAGTTATGACACTTACTTCTGTAATCTATCATTCTCTTCCATTAGGAATAAAGCGATTTAAATATGTTCATGTCAGATTTGTGTAGGATGGAAGTTATATACATTAACTCCGGGCTTCCAGGTTATAGGGGGAAAAACAAAATTACACATAAGATTCACTAATAGCAAACACTATGTTAAATTGCTTAACAACTTTCAAATCAAATATAAATTTCTCGTGGCTCTTATCATGCAAGGAATTGAATTATTTTTTACATATATTTCCCAGCTTAAATATCAGGGCGGAAAACAAATAATGAGAGAGAAATGGTTCAACTACAAAACAAACATGAAACAAACATGATCGTTAATTTCTAAGATGCTATCATGGAAAGTAAAATTATTATTTTCTCTTCATTTCGACACGTATTCTTTTTCGGTGAGTTTCAAAACACAAGCAATGGATGGTTTAAGTTTATTCCAACTTTATTCACAATAAATTAATCGAAGTTGATAGATAATGGATGAAACAACATTTGGCATCACATCTTCAAGTAATGGTACACCTAGGTTGTCAGCAACATGTTTGGCATATACTTGAAAAGCATTATCAATTCCATGAACAAGGCAACTCAATTCTTCAGGCCTCATTGGAACATTAATAGCAAAGAACTGATCAACCGTCTGCAAAGAAAGATGAAATGATAATTCATCAGATTAAGAGCAAAGAATTATTTTCTCACAATAGCAGTGTTCCAATATGGGAATGGAACAACAATTATGTTTCTCTCTATGCACCACGACCCCACATTGAGTTCAAGCTTCAATACTATTATCTCCAAAACCCACTTCTTTTTAACTTATATATTTCACACCAATTGCATGCTACAATACTGCACTGACTTATATACACCTCAATATTAGCTCCACTATGCGATTTCCGTGTCAAAGAACTGATCAAACGCATCAGCTATTCCCAGAACAACATAAGTAACAATAAAATTAACACGCAGCTTTTGCTGTTAAACCATCCCCAGACTAAATTAATCCACTAATAATTGATCCGAGTCAGTCTACCAAGCCAATGACACTCAATAATCATTACCTTCTTCTCTACTTTATCACAAAAATTTAACCCCAAAATCATCCCCACAATCGATTAAACTGCAACAAAATGGTGGAAACCCTAAATTGTACAAAATTACCATATTTCCTCTCTATTTTTTTCATTCCTACCTCGATCACTGCCTTAAAATTTATATAAACAGTCCTCTTCCATTCTCTTTAGAAAAAAATTATTCATGCAATTGCAATTCTGGAAGTCAAAGCCGATTTGAAGATTGGTTCATCAGAAGATAAAAGGCAAATCCCTTTAATTTTGCAATCTTGAGAGTAGTGTTGTTTCTGGAAAAGTCTTTACCATTCAGAATGTCAATTGAAAATCCTAGACAAAATCCACCATCAGCACAACAATCTCTCAGTACCAAAAATCCCAAATTCAAAACAGATCGAGAAAAAGGGAGGAAAAGAAATTCCGCCCCGATTAAGAAGTAAATTGAAAATTGTATAGATGAAGCAACAACTGAAAAACGCGTTCAAAAAACATACACAAAACAACAATTTCCATAGAAGTAATAATCGTAAAAGAAATTCGAATTTCTAGGTTTTGTAGGAAATGATGAAAATGAAGAAATTATTACCGTGGATTTCATCGGGCGCAGGGAGACGGGTTCTCTCCATGAACGGTGGAGAGAAGAGGAAGGAGGGTGGAAGAAAATGTTGATTCGACGGACAGAAATGGAAGCAGGGAGAA
>CAIGRQ010305140.1:0-29629 GCA_903798375.1 Fraxinus sp. D2006-0159
TTACGGTCACAGTTCAAAAATTTTGCAGGTCAAAATTAATTTGTTGGTCACAGATTTCAAAATTAGTTGGTCACTGATTTTTTCACGGTCACAAATTTTATAATTTTTAGGTCACATATAACAAAATAGTTGATGACAGATTATATTTTTAGTCACAGATTACCGAATTTTAATGTCACAGTTTACTAGTTAATCATAATGAACCAAATAGTTGGTCACGTACACCAAAACACCCGTCCTTCGATACCAATCCACAACCAATACTTGATCACAAATCGACCAAATAGTTGGTCACAGATATTCTTCGTCATATCCCTGCCACCGCTTCAATCATCCACCAACAATAACACAAACAACAAACAACAACCAACACCCAAACCACCACAGATCCGCCAACACACAGCCACACACCAACAATAGATCCGCCGCCTATCTGATTCCTTCAATTCCGATCCGCCACACACCCATGATCGTCAGAACCACCACCACCTCACAACAACTAGGAACATCGTACTCTCTATCACCTTCCTACCACCACCACATCCTCCTCCTACTCACCACCACAAAACAACCAGCACACAAAACACCACACCACCCCAAGCGTCAGATCCACCGCTACAGCCACAAAAATGGTCAGATCCACCACACAAACCCAGACACCGCAACCACGTCACAAACCACTACAACCACATCACCACCTCCATCACCACCACCAACAACAACAACAGTTTCACTTCCATCAACACCAAAAACAACAGCCAACAACCAACACCGAGCATAACATCCATGTCTCGAGACCAGGCGCCGCTACCGCAAACAACAGAACTAGCAGCAACGACTCAGATCTGATCATCGCCTCACTTAGTCGATGGTTTCCATGGAATAACACCATCAAAAACAGAATCACGAATGCTCCGCTCATATCTGTTTTTTCTTACAGCGGGCAGTCACTCCCATAAACGGCGAATCGCAGTGGTGTTACTGCGAGATGATGGAATGGAGAAGAGCGATTTGGGTTGTCGACGTGGATGAGGCTTTGACGACCAATACTGTTATTTCCTCCGCCTTTCGCCGGTGCTTCAAAAGGCTAATCGCCGCTGTGCGCGACCTTCTTGGTCGGAGCTTCGATGACGATGTGCGAGAGTGAGAGAGGAGAGAGAGAGTGATTGAGAGATAGAGATGAGAGAGATGAATTTAGACCATGTTTGAATCACATTATTTTTTTCATTCTCATTCTTCTACTCATTTTTAACCACACATTCTTCAATAAAATAATTTTTTCCATCACATCAATAATTTTTCATTTTTTTTCAACCACATATTTCCTATTACATCAACAGTAAAAATGCATTATTTTTCCAAAAATATGCACCAAACAGGGGCTTAATTTTGATTAAAGCCTAATTTTAATTTATAATTATTATGTAATACTTGATTTTTGATTAAAATAAGTTTAGATATGATTTTTGAATTTGAAAATTTAAGAGCCTGTTTGATAAAGATTAAAATTGAAAAATTAGTCGTTATTATTACCTTTTATTAGACGACTATATTTTGAATTTTAATTGTTAGTACGTAAATGTCTGATTTTATGTGATTTCCACTTTTTTGATTAACCTAAAAAGCTAAACCGTCTTCACTCTTCACTTCGACACTTCCCAGTTCCCTCTCCAAAGACCACTGCTGTTACGGCGCTGAGGCAGTGACAGTGAGGCAGAGGCGACCCCAGTCTCCAGAATCCAGACGCGACTCCAGTCAACCTCTCCGTCCTCGCCTCCTCCGCTCCTCGGTCCTCCAGGCTCCGCCCGTCCGCCGCTCCAGCAGCCGCAAAATACACACAGAGAGACTGACTGAGGTCTGAGGGAGAGAAAACCTTGAGGCCTTGGCGTGAATTCGTGATTATTGAGTAAGTATTTTACAGTATTTTGAATTTTGTTTACACACACACAGTCACTCACTCATAGTCGCACACAGTGTTCTCCTGTTGGCTGTTGCTTAATATTTTATTGTGATTGAGAAATGAGAATTTGAGTATGGTTAAATGATAACGGATGGATGATTATTGATTAAGGATGATCGGGGTTGGACAACTTATTTGAACTATGCGTTTCAGCCTTTCTTGCTGATCTGCTGCAATATTTTGATTATGAGAAGTCATTTTTGTTCTTTCGACAAGTTCAAATAAGTTGCAATAAATCCCTCGTAAACCACATTCATGCTCAAGGAGATAAATCCCTCTCGGGCAGGACCTATTACATTTGGAAGCCAAAAATTATGGGATAGCTATTGCTAGACTCTTTGGGACTCTTAGGCTAAGAAGATAGGCTCATTGAGGTCATGATAGACTTGGGTTCTCTCAAATCCGTCCCTTTTGGTCTTGTGAAGCAGTAGGTCATGTGAGGCCAAAGCTTGGTTGGTAGCAAGTGATTCATGAAGTTAGGCATGACTAAAGAATGTAAACTTTTTATTGATCAACTACTCAAAATACCACAATGAGTGTGGAGCTAAATACAAAACTTAGGACATCACACAAGGAAGATAAACAAAGAGCTTGAAAGAATAGAATCTTTTTATTGCTCACAAATTCTCTCTACAACTNCTCAAAAATTGCAAGACGAGTTGTAATTTAGTGATCGGTTAGAACATCTTTGTATTGTTATTTGATTGAAGCATAAATATTTTGAACATTTTATCTTTACTTGTTACTTTATTGTTGAAATTAAGTTAACAATTTTAGTTTCGTAATACTCTTTTAAATGAAAAAATGAATTGTCTGCTATGACTTAGGAGTCCAAATTTTGAAGTTTGCCCCAAACCCCGCGAAACACAGGTACAACCCTGATTCTATCCCTCAACAAATGTGACATTCGTGCCTCTACGTATTCGATGACATTTTGGATGGATTCGGTTAACTAACCAATGTGCAACGAAAATGATAGGATGAGGACTTAAATACCAAAAAAATAGAACGGAACTCAATTGTTAGTAAATGGATAGGTTGTGGACTAATAAGACAATTTTTGCTTAATACTAGACGGGAGAGGCCGATGCTTTTCTTGAACCAACCATAATTAATGGCGGCATTAACGCTTTGCTAGGGTTTTCTTTTACTTATTATTATTCTACCAAGACACAGGAAGATGACGTCAAGGCCGGAGCTGCAAGCACCACCGGAGATATTCTACAATGATGATGAAGCTCGTAAATACACCTCCTCTTCTCGTATAATTGAGATTCAGGTAACAATTTTACATGATTTGGTGTGCACATGTGCAATTCTATGTATATCTACGTAATTAACTATTTTTTGATGGGTTCTAAAAGGCGAAACTTTCAGAGAGAGCACTGGAGCTTCTTGCATTGCCCAGTGATGGTGTGCCCAGATTATTGCTTGATATTGGTAATTCCACTTGCCCCTATATTGTTAGACGTGGATTTTTTGAGAGTTAATTTTTAATTTGCATAAGTTTACTGTTGTGTTTAATTGTTTAAATTTATACAACAAGAACAAATTAAAACTTTTTCCCAATAAATTTGATGACTTGGAACTATAATTGGTGATGTTACAGAAAATTCTTATGTATTGAACGATTGTGGCAGCTAACTCATGTATGTGGTTTCTTTAAGTCATTAAGTTGAAGCTTTAGTTTAGAGTTTTCATAACTGACCGGCATTTGGTTGCTTAAGAGTCTGGAGAAGAAAGTTAAGTAAAAATCGATATTGTGATTTGAAATCTCTCTCGTTAGATGTTCAATCGTGTGAGTTATGAAATATTGAACCCATAATGAAATAAGCGCATTTTGCTGAGGAGTTGGTAGTTGTGGATCTAGTTTCACGTCCTTCCTGAAGAGAATGCAAGATATGTGATTTAAGTATGAGGTATAGAATAAGTTCTCTTCTTGCGTTGTTAAAACTTAAAAGCTGGAAAGATTTAAATTAAAATTTCAAGGATTACACAAGTCTCGGGCTCATTCTATGAGATTCTGAATAACAAAAAGCCACCTAGGCATATGGATTTTTGGTCAACTCCTGGGGTTAATATTCCTCGAGGTACTTGTACGCGCGTCATCATGTTACTAACTTTAATGTATCTTCTTCCAAAACACACACTTGAATTATGAGGTCATATTTTATAACAGTCCTTACTTAATTTTTTGGTTAAAATAATTATTGCATGTTTTAGGTTGCGGATCAGGACTCAGCGGGGAGACATTGACAGACAATGGGCACCAATGGATTGGCTTAGATATATCACAATCAATGTTGGGTATGTGGATTTGTTTTTTGTTTGAATTCAGTTAAAATATCTAATTATTTCTCTTTTTTTGTTTATATTTTCTCACTAACATCTTCTAACTAATCCAGATGTTGCATTGGAGCGTGAAGTCGAGGGTGACCTTGTACTTAGTGACATGGGCCAGGTTGATTTCTGAGTTCAAACTAAACCCCAGAAGTTTAGCATTATGATTTTAGTATTACCCTGACTATGATTGCTGAAGCTGCACACATCTAATATCTCATCTTATGTCTAATAATTTTGTATTTCGTAAAATTATTTTTTCAAAGCTTTATCTACTTTGTAGCTTTACCGTTTGACTTGTTGATTGTTGTCAGTGGAGAGTAACACGTGTATGATGAATCTGTAGGGCTTAGGTCTTCAACCTGGGATTATTGATGGTGCCATAAGTATTTCAGCTGTTCAGGTTTGATTTCTTCGCATACAGATGATTTTGTTGATAAGTAGCACATGTAGTTAAATATTAACATGACAAACTAAGAAAGTAGAAGACAGAATTTATGAGGCTGAACCAGCCAGATACAAAAAAGGCTTTTCCAATTTGATCATTACTCGATGATTTTCTACCTCGACACGTTTTAAACATCTCATTGTGCTCGTTTCTTTTTATATTTTCTTGAGCAGTGGTTGTGCAACGCTGACAAATCGTCTCATGAGCCACGTATAAGATTGAAGTATGTCGTGTCTACTTATCCTTCTCAATTTTGCATATCGATGTTATTAATGGAATTGATACCTGTCGTTGTGATGGAACTGGAATTTCTCTTCTGCAGTTGTGTTCTAACATTTGGATTGTGTTTGTAGGGCTTTCTTTGGGTCATTATACAGATGTTTGGCACGGGGAGCAAGGGCAGTGTTGCAAGTATATCCTGAAAATCTGGCTCAACGTGAGCTGATCCTGGGTTTTGCTATGCGAGCTGGGTTTTCTGGGGGTGTAGTTGTTGACTATCCTCACAGGTGTGGCGATGCATATGCTGGAGCATTCTATTTATTTTGTAGTTTTCTTTTGTCTGGGAACCTAACTTGTCAACCCAATATTGTTTGATAGATGGGATAAAATTCTAAAATTACTTTAGGTCTGCCTCTTTGTAGAGGCTACAGACTTTTGATTATCCATTTCGAATTTTATCACTTTTTATTTAAAGAAGTATTGTTTGTTGTTTTAGAAGAGGTATGATTCTCCCGTTTGTACAAATGAATTCACTGCTGATAGAAGAGGTATGATTCTCCTGTTTGTACAAATGAATTCCCGGCTGGTCTTCTTGTCAATATGGTAGTCACTTCCATCATCAGTGTATTGTGATTCGTGGGTTTGATATTTACTTCCATATTTTTGTTAAAAGAAGATTGTAGAAGAATGTTCGATGATGATATTTGTTTGTCTAACTGATTGGA
This sequence comes from Fraxinus sp. D2006-0159, assembly GCA_903798375.1. NCBI lineage: Eukaryota > Viridiplantae > Streptophyta > Magnoliopsida > Lamiales > Oleaceae > Fraxinus > Fraxinus sp. D2006-0159. The sequence continues at coordinate 5,693 of CAIGRQ010305140.1, forward strand.
GGTACCCCTTTCTTGAAACAGTACAAAGAGTAGAAAAGAGTACCTTGTGCTCACTTGTGGTTCACCATCCCTAAGCAATGCTGCTCCACAAGGAAAAGGTGAAGATGGTGAGAGCTGTTCTGATGAAGACAGCAATGTAGACGAAGATAATCAATCAGTGAGTACTGATTATTTACAAATTCATTAAAAAAATAAAATTCATCAGACTTCCTCAGGCTTTTTGCGTATTACTTGTTGCCTTGTTGGAAATGACTGCCATTTTCATTTACTATGGTTGTCACATAATTTCGTTACTGTATTGCAGATTTGTGTATCAGACAGACACAGACCAATGAAAAAGCAAAAATTAAATAAGAAGATGAAGGGAAGAGAATGGGTTCTGAGGAAGAAGGAACAGATGAGGAGAAAGGGAAATGCTGTGCCTGCAGATACCAAATACACTGCTCGGAAACGAAAGGCTCGCTTTTAATGGTTATCAAGGTCACAAGTTAATATATTCACCGGTTTGATTCTGCTGCAGTGCGAGCTTTAGATGAAAACTATGCATACTGGAATCTCAGATCACTTTATTTGTACCTCAGATTTGATGGGAACACATGGCTCGTGTTTGATTATACCAAATTTTGACCCCTTTTTTTCGATTTTTCTATGAAATTGCCCGAGAAAGTTGTACGTGATAAGGCGAGGAAGGACTCGAGTGTTTTACTAATATTTGGGAACTCCAGTTTGTGTTCTCTTATCGTAATATGTGGTACATTCTTGTTAAGATAATGTTAAATCAGGGATGATAGCTGAAATAAGCATTGGACAGATAGATCATCTTGGTTTTTTGAGATAGACAAGAATGGTACTCAATAAGCAAATTAAGTGTTTAACTCAATCGATGAACGATGCTACAGATAGGTGGCTTTTTAATGTAAACGTGTGCGTATATTATCTAGCTAAAATCGAATGGTTGAAGAATTAGCAACTAAAAAAAGTTAAGAGGACTCAGCTGTATAAATTTAATAAATTAAGCACCTCCACTCCCAACTTTTCCATTTCTTAAGTGATTAATTTCTCCCCTTTTTGGTGCCGAAATTGTATAAGCTTAAATGCTTAATACAATTAATCCATCGGTTAAAAGGGAGTTAATTTCCACAATCTCAAAATGTAAATAATTTTCTTTTGCAGAAGTTAATCCTTGTAATCAGGAGCAACAAAATTCTTCACTTCCGGTTCGCTTGCATTGTCTCGAATTCTCCAAACTCATTTCGAATCTTTTTATTTAAAAATTCGTTATAAACAATATTAAAAATAAATAATTAATTAAATAGGACGGTAACTGAAAATATTTTAATCATGACCAAACGGAGACAGCAGCCTCGATCTATCCTCGCCGGAGTGGGCATCATGTTATCATGAATTTCAATTATGATAGTTGTAAATTCAAAGTATATAATAAGGTCGACATTCTTGATGTGTCGAAATTTTGTGTCGTTAAATCAATACATCAAAAGTTGCCATTTCATAACTATATATGCACGTGGCACGATTGAATTAAAAACCCATTGCCTCATTTTACTTTTCCATTTTTCCTTTTTGAAGAAAAAGCAATAAAAGAAGCAAATTGTTGGGGGTGCGACAGATACAAATTCTACTCTCCAAATACTGAATGTGTAAAGCAAAAGGAAATCGAACCCAAACCCAGATCAGAATCCACTTCACAACATGAAAAATCAATCAAAATGCTAGTTATACCCAGTTTTGTCCAAAAATTGTTGAAATGAGGCTAATCTGAAATTTCATGGCAAATATTCACTCATTGGTGGCTAGTGTAAATAATCTCTACTTGCACAGTGAGATAAGCAACAAGTTTTACTATTATAGCGAAAATAATGATGTTTTAGGTCCAAAAAGAGTCAATAACAAGAAGAAATGCGGTGAATATTTTTGTGACATTCGGTATGGAGCTGGGGTTTCTACAGTTTGTCGCTCGTGGAGATTATGTGCTGCAACGGAGGTTCGAGTTGCGGAGAACACGAACAGCGAAAATGGCGATGCTTATTCTCCGACTCCATTTATCGAAATCCCCGTCACTTGCTACCAGGTTATCGTCTCCCTCTTGGTTGGAAAATTAATATCTGAAAAATGTTTTTGAGTGTACTGGCTGTGATATTAAATGCTGTTGTCAATTGCACCCACGGCCATTCACAATTCCTCGGTGACTTGGACTGTGTAGGAAAATTTAGTGAATGAAAAGAATGAATTAATTGTGCAAAGTATTTTCGAAAAGTGTATAAAGAACGCTAGTCATAGTTTTTAGTTCCTAAAATGTTAATCCTATTCTGTTCTCTAGAGGAGGGTAGCATATGAACTGAAGAGAACCATTCTTTGATATGAAAATATCAGTAGTTAATTCAAATAACGATCTGATCCCATATGAACTCTGAGCTTCAATTCTTTTGGTAGGAAATAATGTTACCCATGCCTCTCTCTGGGTACTTTCTCCGGAATTGTGTCTAACTGATCTCCAAATATTAATTTAGTAATTTTAAACTGCCGTATTCGTACTTTCTGTTTTAGATACAAATAACTTAAGAGGATTTATTTTCCCCCCACGCAAAACTTAAATATCCTTGAATTCTCCTATTACAGGTCTGGTTTTCCTTAAATCCGTACCAAGAACCTTTTAGATGAAGATCGACATTCATCTCGTATATTAAAAAGTGTCACTTGTCTTGATTTTATTTTTCTTCAGCATCTCACCAATCGTAGAGTTGGTGCTAAGTGGGATCCACCTACATAACATAGGTCTCTTCATGATGTATGCATGCAGATTCTTGGTGTTCCTGATGAAGCAGAAAAGGATGAAATTGTTAAGTCAGTGATGCATCTGAAAAGTGTGGAGATTGAAGAGGGCTACACTACTGATGTTGTTATTTCTCGCCAGGTAGGGGGTAATATTCTGCATTCAGCTTACTTGCCTTGAGATAATTATATTTACACATATAATGGGGGTTAATTTTTTTTAGTTATTATGTTTGTAAGCTTGGTTATTTATTATTTTGTTAAGTTGTGCTCTGTGTTTAACTTAAATATTGACCTGTTCCCCGCAGAATCTTCTGATGGATGTCCGAGATAAACTTCTTTTTGAACCCGAATATGCTGGAAATGTAAAGGAAAAGCAGCCCCCTAAATCTTCTCTTCGTATGCCATGGGCTTGGTTACCTGGTGCTCTTTGCCTCCTGCAGGAGGTACCATTCTGTTTCACTGTTTTTCTGTTGGAGAATTTCTTACAATACATGCATTAAAAATTCAGGTTCAACTTTCCTAAGCTTGATATCAATACTGAATTTCATCTTATTTCAAAGATAGAATATTTCTTTTAGTTTTCTTCCTCTAATGCACAAGTCCGTACTTCTGTTAGCGTCTGAATCTGAAAATACGTCTTCTGCCACTATTAATGCAAAATCTAATTGCAAAATGCATTTATTGAACAACTTGTCAGTAATTTGGATGTTGAAGATGTCAATTTTTTCAATACAGGTGGGAGAAGAGAAGCTTGTGCTAGATATTGGACGAAGAGCCCTGCAACATCCACTCTCAAAGCCGTTTATTCACGATTTGCTTCTGTCTATGGCCCTAGCAGAGGTAAGACAAAAGAAGAGGTTGCCAACCACTTTTTCCTGGCAGTTTTGTTATGCTCCCTTTTCTTATTATAGGTGCTTTCTTGAAGTGTGCAATTGCGAAAGTTGGTTTTATGAAGAACAATATTTCCCAAGGATTTGAAGCTCTTGCCCGTGCTCAGTGTCTTCTTAGGAGCAAAATTTCTCTTGAGAAGATGACGCTGTTGTCTCAGGTAAATCTTGATTTTACGAATGAGCTCCTTTCTCTCATTTGGCTTCCACTTCTGGTTAAAAATGTAAGGCGTGTGCCTTGCTACAGCCACGGTTCTAAGAATGAAAAGAGGTAGGAATAAACCAGATGTTGGAGATTTTGTTCTCCAATTGAATCTGATCCATCAATTATAATGTCTTAGTTTTTGGCCCTGTGTACTTCAACTCTTCATTTTCCATGATCATTGCACCTCATTAAAACGTTTTAATTTTCTTTAGATAGAAGAATCTTTGGAAGAGCTTGCTCCAGCATGCACATTGGAGCTTTTGGGCATGCCTCGTATGCCTGAAAATGCTGAACGAAGATTAGGAGCTATTGCAGCTTTGCGTGAATTGCTCAGACAGGGTCTGGATGTTGAATCTTCATGCCATGTTCAAGACTGGCCATGCTTCTTAAATCAAGCACTCAATAAGCTCATGGCTGTGGAAATAGTTGAACTTATTCATTGGGAAAAATTAGCTCTTACAAGGAAAAATAGAAAATCCCTTGAGTCACAGAATCAAAGAGGAGTTGTCAATTTCAATTGTTTCTACATAGTTTTGATAGCTCATATTGCTCTTGGCTTTTCAAGCAAGCAAAGAGATTTGGTAATTCTCGATTATAAGTTTAAATGCTGAACTTGGAGTCTTGGGCAGATAGATCTGCTACTAATATGAACTTAGTTCTGATATGATAGTTCATGATGTCTGTCTCAAATTTCTTCTATAACTAGGTAAGCGTCCGATAAAACATGATGGAAAGCAAAAGAGAGGAGTGTTTCCATGCATGGGTGTAGAAGCTAGAACAAGATCTAACAATTTTCCATTTTAATTTATTGTTAATACGACATCCTTTTTCATACAGATTAACAAAGCTAAAACAATTTGCGAGTGTTTAGTAGCATCAGAAGGCATTGATTTAAAATTCGAGGAAGCCTTTTGCTTGTTCCTCCTTGGTCAGGTATACCTCTCTTGACTTTTCTTATTGCATTTTCTCGTTTTGTTCTAAATGCTAAGGAACTCTGAAGTGTCACTTTTCAGGGTGATGAAGCAACTGCTGTGGAAAGACTCAGGCAGCTTGAACTAAATTTAAATCCCACTTCAAGAAACTTATTGCAAACTAAAGAAATTGGAGAAGTTTCAAATGCCAACAAGTCTCTGGTATGCAGCCCCGTTTATGTTGCTGCACCACACTATCATATAGTGTACATTTTCATCGCAAATTTGTTAATGCTATTTAAGCACAATGTTGAATTTAGTTATAAGTTCTAACTGATCATAAGTGGCTACAGGAAAATGATTCTAGAGTATCTAGGTAATGTTACCTGTTAATGTTGTGGGAATTTGTTGATTGCACAACACTCCAGAAACACTCTTCTACTACCAGCCTTGATCCTTTGAGTGACACAATATTAATTTCGATCTCTCCCTATATGAATTGAGTCCAAGTGATGTAAATGCTTATATGTTTACTTCATGACCTCCAGTCTCTTCACTTCACTTCTGGAAATAATTTCCCTTTAGTTTCATTCACTAAGACCCTAGAAGTCCCCTACAGTTTAGTTCTTTATACTATAAGGGGAACTAGGGCTTCAATTTGTATAGATTATTATGGAGAATTAAATTAAAAAGTATATTGAAACTTTCCTCCTCCCAGATTCTTCCCCCCTCTCCCCATTCTTTTTCTTTGTCTCCCTCTCTCTTCCCTTCCCCCTTTCCTGTCAAATTTTGCATCACATCCATTATGGGCATCCTATCTTAAAAGTGATTAAAGTAATCAAATGCATGTTGATTTAGCAAGTTCTGCACTTTTTGACTGCAAAAGTGCACATCATTTTCAACAATACTTTTTGTTTAAGTGGTAGTAATTATAAACATCAAACTAGCTTAATTGATGAATCTTGGTTTTCTTTTTCATTTCCAAGCATTTATACCCTGTCAAACACCTCATTAGCTAATATCCGGGATATTATACATCTCTTAATTTGTGTTGATAGTCAATGTCACCAAGTGACACAGCAAAAGATACATTATTGCTGTAATTGATCTTATTTGAAGGTTTGCCTTTTTTCTTTTCTCTTTTATTTTATTGTACTCCCATATTAAGCCAAATGTCATGTTTTGTTGTGTTGTATTTGAAAATCAGTGCACTCGCAGTTCTAATTGAATGGACCTCTGTGTATTTGCTCATTTCAGAAGTTCTATTCTAAACTTCATAGTTTTTCTGTAGAATTGATATTTTCTCAGACTGCATTTTTTTCCTGGATTAATAGGAGATGTGGCTGAAAGATGATGTGCTTAGCTTGTTTTCAGATACCCAAGATTGTTCCCCATCTTTGGTAAAGGCTTATGATGATATCATATACATGTATAACTTACGTTTGAAATAAAAGCTAAGCTAAACTCCTAAATTTGATAATAGGCCAACTTCTTTAATGGTGAAAAAAGAGGAAACAGACAAAATAAAAGAGCTCCTCAGGCTATGTCTAACATGATGCACAGACAACTTGCTACTGCTCTTGCATCAGATCGAAAAGATGAAGAACTAGTTTCACGTGCAGACTCTTCACGACATCTTGGGTTAGCTGCTAAGCAGCTTGCTCCTAATCTACAGAACCCTTTGGTAGAGGTCAAGTCTGATGCTGGAAATGGTAGCACCCCATCAATACAATTGAAAAGAAGTTTAGGTGCACGACGTAGTGAAGTATGGACATTTTGGTTTGGCCGTACTGAAGTGTTTGGGAAGATAATATTTGCTACTGCATTAGGTTGCATTTTATTTGCTCTAGTTAAGCTAACAAACATGCAATTCAGGAAGATGGAAAATGGATCTAAGTGGGGGATATACAAACCAAGGACCGAAGCTAGCTCCCCTACCTGGAGTGCTGATTCTTCTAGAGATTTAAGTTACAGGCATTCTGCAATTAAGGAAAATAGCATTGCCAGAAAGTTTAGGAGGCTGTTTTCAATGCTTAAAGTGCAGCTTAGGGACTTCCCAGAAGCTACGGATTTGCAAACTGCTTCCCTTGCAGCTGGTCTGTCATCCTCTAGGACATCAGCATTTAGGCGACCAATGCCTATGGAAGAAGCTGAGACACTTGTTAAGCGATGGCAAGCTGTTAAAGCAGATGCACTTGGGCCAGACCATAAAGTTGATGACCTCTTTGAAGTCCTTGATGGATCAATGCTTGCTCAGGTGAGAAGCATCATTTTTGCGTAGTGGTAGAGTTATGTTTGTGCTTCAATCATAAAATTACCCCCTGTTTGAGCCCATTTTTGGGAGAAAATGTGGTTTGGAATAGTGATTTTTGGGAGAATGTGGTTTAAAAATAAGGAAAATTTTTGGGTTTACGTGTGAAATTGTTTTTCGGAAGAATGTGTGGTTGAAAATGAACTTCGAAAAAAAATGAGTTTTTGGAAAAATGGAGGGCAAACATGCGTTCAATTTAATTTAGTCTTACATATAAAGTTTGTTATCAGTCGTGAAATCTTAACTTTATGATAATAAGTTTTAACAGAGATGTTGATTACTACGTAATCGTTGTTCTTTCAGTGGTTGACATCTCCCTGCTACCTTATGTTAAGTTGTTTATACTGATGTACAATCTGAAATTAGTAGAGGAAGCTGTGTATTTTCAACATGACTTAAAACTGATGTGCTTGTATACCGAATGTTCTGGTCAATCCTATATCTGCACCAGTCGAAATCGATAGAAGACTTCAAACTTTTATGATACCATCAGACCCTGAAAGTCGAACTAGTTATTTTCCAGCTAAGTACCTTGATAATTTTCTCATTTGTATATATTGTAGTGGCAAGCTTTAGCCGATGCAGCAAAATCCAGGTCATGTTTTTGGAGATTTGTTTTGCTGCAATTGACAGTTCTACAAGCAGACATTTTCAAAGATGGGATTGGGAATGAAATGGCTGAAATAGAGGTTCTCTTGGAGGAAGCAGCTGAACTTGTGGATGAATCTCAGCCTAAGAACCCAACTTACTACAGGTAATCATTAACACTGGACATTTTAATCGTATCAACTATTTATTTGTTATGAGTACTAATCAAACAAAATAAAGAGTAAGTTTTGTAGCCTTGATAGGTTTTTTTACCTCAAAATGTTACTTCCAGCGTCAATTTTGAAGACACAGAATAACATATCTAAGAATGCTAAGACTTCACAGCTCAGGAAAAATGAAATGAATGAAAACTGCAGGGTTTCTTTTACTAAGCAATTCTAATTGTGTATAAACAGTTGAACCCTTTAGTAAAATTGGTTGAGGTTTAATTTTTGAATCATAGGATTATAGAATTTTAAAGATTAGTGAAATAATTATGTTGATCGCTTACCTTTGAGCGGTGACATGAATTAGTGATTTGGAACATAGAAAGTGTTGGTGATTGGCCAATTTTGCTGTCCAAATGTCAATTGTTTTCTTGCTTAATCATATATCTAGACTTGTGAATATATGTCTCTGTGCTGCTTTGCATTACCAACAAAACGGAAGGGTTCTGACCTTCATATTTTGAGCTTTAGTAGCATAATTATCATGAATAATGGCTGTGTTATGAAAAATATGATGTGGCCTATTTGTCTGTTTCTATTTTGTTTTAGATATTTTCTAACAATTCCTGCCTTGTAATTGCAGCACGTACAGAATTCAATATTATTTGAAGAGGCAAGATGACGGTTTGTGGAAATTCTATGAAGGCAATGTTGAAACTCCCTCACGAACCCTTAACCTTGTCAAAAACTAATTACCACCACATTCTAGTTCTAATCTATAGAAAGTTGCAGTTGTATCCTTCCTATTTTTAACTGTAAATGATATCAAACTGAGGTTAATAATCAGTTGAAGGAGGCAGGAGATCCGATTTTCTTTATTTCAGCACAATTTTTTATTTTTTATATTAGGCAGTTATTGCTTTAGCACAGCTAGTTGGGTTATTCCCACTGTTTCTAGCACTTCAGCCGTGCCACCGGTAGTTTCAAATTTCAATGTTACTGTAGGACCTTGTGGACAAAATTGGGATTGTATTTTGTCAACCAAGATATTGTTTTTCCTTCTTATACCGCACAAGTGGCTGTTGAACAGTTAATTTTTGTTATCATTTACCCTTCAATGAGTTAGATTATGTTTGATTGAGCTTTGAGTCCATTTCTAATTTATTTTATTAAGGAGTTTTGTGCAGACAACTGGCGAAGTCATATTCATGCTGAGGAAACAACAAAATTGAGGGGATGTGTTTGGATTGGATATAGAGACAGGTCTAATTTGATTTATTTACAGGGAACGGGGCTCTTCCCGGATCTATTGCTTACTATGAGCTCGTGTGATCTTACGACATGACCCTTGTAGTTTACTTGTTTGGGAAAGAATTATGCGCTGGGTTGATAGCAGGTGCACAAATTGCCATTTGCCCAGGTTAAATCTTGATACTAACAGTTCTTAACCATTCTCGATTCCTCTAGCTCCGCCTTACTTTGATGTCTTGATTCATTTGCTTAGCATGGCTGTTGGTTTCATTTTCGTCCACTTGGTAAAATACACCACGACAGCTGCACCTCGGTGATGTTAATTCCATACACTTAATAATCTCCAAGGATTGACTTCAATTGTAGGTCCTTGAGGATTACTTTGAATCGAATTGACAACTTGAACAACTCTAAAAGAATTAGATAAAAAATATTCCAAGTTTCCTATCCGATATATTCAGGAAATGGCAAGTTCCGTGACCATTGGAGCGCCACACTTCCTTCTCGGATATATCCTCCTTTTGCTTTCAAAGATAGAACTTGCCAACCTACAATTGAACTCCGTCCTCAAAAGAGTATTAAGTAATTCTCTATACACATTTTGGCGATCCTTCTAAAATGCATGGCAGGTAGCAGTGCCGTAAGATAACATGAGGATTTGGTAATCGAGAACCTGGATATCTTGGTGTGCAAAGCAGAGGTCCCTCCCTCATTTGCCTCAACCAACTAAAAAGTTTTGGACTCAGATTAATAACAAAATAATTAACAAACTTAAAGAGTATCAAAATGACAAGCATCGTTTGGTCATTTCAGAATCTGTATAACGAATAGATCGTAACAAATTTTTTATGGGTCCCAAAAGAAATCAAGAAAATTAGTAAAAGTTACATGTTACGTCTCATCCTACGAGACTCTAATTCCTAGCCATGTGGCAGCCATCCGAGGCCCGCACTCCATGTCACCTGCCTACCTGACCTACCCGAGTCCATCAAATCGAGGTAGCCGAAGTAATGTCATACCTTAGTCGAGACGCCATGTAGAGACCGACCTTCCATTATCGAGGCGAGGTGTCACGATCTGCAACAACTCATTTTCAAAGTGACTAGCAATTGAGTTAATGACACCAAGATGTACATCTTGAATAATAATTATCCATACTTGTCTCTAAAAATCCTTTACTTCGAATCTTGATACTCGTGCATGAAGCTTCAACTTCTCCATGATATTGAAGACACCCACAAAATTTCCACCAAACTGATACGTCAAAGAAAGGTTTGTTGATTGTATGCACGAACCTCCCACGTCAGCTACCCCAGGCAATATGTAGTGAATGAGCTCTGTTCAATTCAAGCCAGCTCGACCCAGGTTTCTTCTTCACATCCCTCATCTTTCTTACTTGTCCCAAAATCTCTGAACCGTTCCAATTGCCAAAACCAGCAAAGGTATTGGACAACAACACATAAGTTGAAGGATCATTTTTGTCAAGTGCTAATGCATGCTCTGCAGCACGTTTTGCTGTATCCATATCCCCATGAAGCCGACAAGCACCAAGCAAGGTTTGCCAAATAACAACACCAGGTTCGCATGGCATTTCTAGGATTAATTCCTCAGCTTCTTTGATACGGCCTGCCCTGCCTAGGAGATTCACCATACAAGCATAATGATCTTCTCCAGGAGCAATGCCATACTCTTGGCTCATAGAAGAGAAATATTCCAAACCTTTGTCAATAAACCCTCCTTGGCTACATGCATACAACACACATATGAGAGTAATATAATTAGGATTCACTCCTTCCTGCCTCATCTCTTCGAAGATCTCAAGAGCTTCTTTGGCATGGCCATTCTGTGCATACCCCATTATCATTGTTGTCCAAGAAACAACAGAGCAATCATTCATTGATTGGAAAACCTTTGATGCACCATGCATGTATCCACATTTTGCGTACATGTCAAGCAATGCATTATCCACGCATACATCAGCATCATCCCCAAGTTTAATTCTCAAGGTGTGAACTTTCTGCCCTTCCTCCAAAGAAGCCAAATTGGCACATGCATTAAGCCCCGTTGTAAGAGTAAACTTATTAGGCTTCACACCATCCCTTCTCATCTTCCCAATCACCCTAAGCACCTCAAGGGGCTCCCCACAATTCAAACATCCAGCTGCCATCTGACTCCAGGAGCACACATCCTTCACAGTAATCTCCTCGAAGGCTTTCAAACCATCACACATCCTCTGACTTTTCAAGTACATATCCACCAATGAGTTCCCCACACACATATCACTTCCATGACCAGACTTTGCAAGTCGTGCATGAACTTGCAATCCGATTTCAAGATTTGAAAGCTCAGCCATCCCGGTAAGCACAGTAGAGTAAGTAAACTCATCTGGCACCACTCCTTCAATAATCATCCTACACCAAAACCCTGGAATATCTTCACAAGAGAACTTCAAGCAACCACCGAATATAGCATTCCAAGACACAATGTCTCTCTGAAAACATCCTTCAAACACCTCCATAGCTTCTTCTAGCATACCATGACTTATTAAACCAGTCAAAAATGCATTCACTAAGAATACATTATTCTCAAATCCAAGTCTAATAATCATCGCATAAACTTGATAGGCGTGTAATAAGCTTAAGTTTTCCGAAAATGAGCATGTGTGGAGTGCACTCACAAAACTGAACTCATTAGGCCTAATTCCACTCCTATGCATTTGGGAAAATAGAGAAAATGCTTCAATTGGAAAACCCTTTTGCACAAAGCCTGCAATGAGGGCCGTCCACGATACAACGTTCTTCTTGGGCATTTCGTTGAACAATTGGAGACCATTCTTAGTGTCACCGCATTTCACATACGCATTAATTAAATGGTTGTGAAGATACAAAGAATCTAACACAAACCATGACGATTTAATGAGTCTTGCGTGGATTGCTCTAGCCCTGCCCAAGTTTGATGCCTTAACGCAGTTGCTCAGCTCGCTAGCATAATTCTTGGTTTCTTTTTCATCTGCACATGTGTAACTGTAATCTGTTGGGTTGAATTGGCTAGTTGCATTTTGCTTTGAAGATAATATTGAAGTTGCATTCACGGATTGACTGTAAAGCAGAGTTAATTGAGGTGAAGGTGCTCTTGTGTGAAACTTCTTGAGTTGAGAAAGGAACATCTGTATGAATGTGGAAAATTGTCTGATAAGGCATTTAACGTGATTCTAACGTTAATTCTAAACATTTTCCCAACAATTTATTTGAAAGTCGATAATTTATAGTAATTGTACAATTCATTAAGAATGTAATTTGTTAGATTTATCACAAAAATATTAATTTTATGAAACTTTTCCATATACTAAACCCAAATAATTTAATGAGAGTGTCCATCACCATTAACTATACCATTAATTTTATTTGAGCCCTGTTTGGTCACATTATTTTTTCATTTTCATTCTTTTACTCATTTTTAACCACACATTCTTTAATAAAATAATATTTTCCATCACATCAACAACTTTTCCTTCTATTTCAACCACATATTCTCCATCACATCAACCAAAAAAATGCATTCTTGTAAAAATAATGTGCACCAAACTGGGATTAGAGTGATGGTGATTTTTATTTTTTATGTGATGTTAAATGATAAAGACCAATAAAATGAATCTCGTATCACAGTTTTAATTGATCATATTATTTCACCTCGGATCACTTGAGGATGATCACCACTTTAAACAAATAACATTATTCGAAATATACATGTACTCATTACGCACGTGTGTGTATGATTATAATTTTTTTAGACAAGAATCTCAAATTTTTTGAGAAGATCGAAGGAGGAAACCTCAACTCTAGGTGAGGAAGGAGTAGCAAGCACCTACCAATATGAGAAAAAAACAACCCACAGAGCCAAGCCTTCCACATTCATGAAACATCTATTAAAAAAAGGCCCGGGCCCGAGCTCGGGCTCGAGCTCGAGCTTGAACGCACTTTACAAATCTTGGTTGTCTTTTGTCGTTTCAAAGTCTATTTTTATCAGTTCTTGTCTTTCTCTTACCATTCCTTGGTCGCCAATCTTGCCATTTCCATAGGTTTTCAAGATCGTAGAGGAAGGATGTTATATGCTTAACACACACAAGTCGATAATTGCTTCATGAGAAATGGAGCATGTTAGATAGAGCTACAAAAGGTTACCGGATATCTAATTCCGTATAGTATGTTAAAATAGGGCTTTTTCATAATCGATCATTTCTCCAACTAAGAGACATCGAATAAATTCCCCAAGTCTGTTTTACGGCTTTCTCCTCGCCTTTATTATGCAAATAATATGCCCATTGACTTACTAACACGTTATTGAGTTCCTATATAATCGCTAGCTCCCATCATTCAATTTATAACTTCCATATACATCACACTTCAGTATTAACTAAATTTCATTTTCAAGAGAAAGCCATTCGATGTGTGGTTTAGAGGCCGAGGGAAATCAGTTACAAGCTTCCTTTGACAACATTACAACAAAAAGCTGAAGAGCGAACTGCAATCAGCTAAGACATCACTAATCACTATTTCAAAATTTAAAGGAAAAGTATTACGTGATGATGATGATGATGATGATACATGGACTTCGATGACACCAAAAAAATGAGGAACATGCATTGTACTGAAATCCAAGCCTAATAACCATTGATAGGCTTGAAACGAGCTTAAATTCATGTGTGGATTGCACTCACAAAGCTGTACTCGTTAGGCTAGGCCTAATTACTCTTCTATACACATGATGGAAATAGAGAGCATGCTTCGATTGCACAAAGCCTGTAAGATACGACTTTCTTCTTAGGCTAGTTGAACGGCAGGAGACCATACACAGAATATAACACAAAACCAGATGTTTTAATGATGAGTTTTGCATAGATTTCTCTACCTCTGCTCAAGTTTGATGTCTTTAAGCTCAGTGTGCTAGCATAGCTGTTGGTTTCTTTTTCATCTGCATATGTGTTACTGTAATCTGCTGGGTTGAATTGGCTAGTCGCATTTTGGTTTGAAGACAATATTGAAGTTGCATTCACGGATTGACTGTAAAGCAGAATTGTTTGAGGTGAAGTTGCTGCTGTGTGAAACTTCTTGAGTTGAGAGAAAGGAACATCTGTATGAATGTGAAAAACTGTCTGAGAACCTAATTTGTTAGATTTTCACAAAATATTCGTTTTAGAAAGTTTTTCCATATTTACTAAACCCAAATAATTTAATACGAGGGTCCCTTTTCATAATATTTTAGAATTTTTTGCTCCATTCCATTAACTATATCAGTAATTTTATTTGATTAAGTGAAAATGATTTTCATGTGATGTGACTTTAAATGATAAGATCAATAAAATGAATCACATATCACACTTTTAATTGATCTTATCATTTCACTTCACATCACTTGAAGATGATCTCCACTTTATACAAATAACATTATTTGAAAAATGTATATGTACTCATTACGTGTGTGTGTGTGTGTTTATGATTATATATTTTTTAGATAAAAATCTCATATCATTCAATGAGATCAAAGGAGGAAACCCCAACTCTAGGTGAGGAAGCCGTCGAGGAGTGGCAAACACCTACCAAGGTGAGAAAAAACCCACCTCCATAGCCAAGCCTTCCACTCATAAAACACCTATTAAAAAAGGCGTGAACTCGAGTCTGAACGCACTTCAAAAGTCTTGGTTGTCTTTTATTTTTTCGAAGCCTAATTTTACGAGTTCTTATCTCTCTCTCTCCCCACCCTTTGGTCGCCAATCTTGTCATTTCCAATGGTTGTTAAGAACATAGATGAAAGATGTTATATGCTCAAACACACACGTGTGGATAATTGATTCGTGAGAAAGGAAGTATGTTAGATAGAAAGAGGTACAAAAGGTTACTAGATATCTAATTCCATATTAGGTTAAAATAGGACTTCTACATAATCAATTCCCTTTTCTACGACTGAGAGACATCGAACAAATTCTCTCTTTCTCCTTGTCTTTATTATGTATCTATCATGCAAATTGGTTTACTAATCACGTTACTGAGTTTCTATATAATCGCTAGACTCCCATCATTCAATTTATAACTTCCATATACATCACACTTCAATATTAACTAAATTTCATTTTCAAGAGAAAGCCATTCGATGCCCGGTTTTAAAGGCCAAGGGAAATCAGTTACAAGCTTCCTTTGACAACATTACAACATAAAGCTAAAGTACGAACTGCAATCAGCTAAGACATGCTAATCACTATTTCAAAATGTAAAGGAAAAGTAACAGATGATGATGATACATGGTCTTCGATGACTCCAAAAAAATCAGGAACATGCATCGTACTGAAATCCAAGCCTAATAACCATAGATAGGCTTGAGATAAGCTTAAATTCATGTGTGGATTTCACTTACAAAGCTGTTCTCGTTAGGCTAGGCCTAATTACTCTTCCATACATGATGGAAAATAGAGAACGTGCTTCGATTGAAAACCCTTTTGCACAAAGCCTGCAAGATTGGACGTTCTTCTTAGGCATTTAGTTGAACAGCTGGAAACCGTACACAGAATATAACACAAAACTGGATGTTTTAATGATGAATTTTGCATGGATTTCTCTACCTTTGCTCAATTTTGATGTCTTTAAGCTCAGTGCGCTAGCATATGGTTTCTTTTTCATCAGCATAGTTGAAAAGTTGATGCTTTGGGAAGTAACACGATATGAATCAAAACAACTTAATACTCCAAAAATACAGAGGAACTAGTTAGAAATCAACTAGCATTACTAAAGACAGACACTTGACATGTAACAAAATCCATAACATAAACTCTTTCAAGAACCTACATGCCACAAAATCAACAAGATCCAAATAAATTCCCAAACAGAGGAACTCAACTATTGTGTAAATAGTTTCTCGCGTGCTTAGCCAAGCGGAACCAAGCTCATGGTGTATGGAATCACAGTGGGGGAATCCATAGGATTTAGGCCCAACATGGAAATCTCGGTTAGCTTTTTCATCTTCTTGGTCTCAAACTGAAACAAATATATACTTGTAGCGACCCTCACAAACAGCATCCCATCTTTAAAAGCCAATGGATCTATCCAATGAGGAAGTGTGCCTCTATTTATTGAACTTGCCATTTTCTTGGACATATGGGATAGAACACTTGAATTTTCTCTCTCTAATTCTTTCAGAGTTATACAAGTATTTAATGCCCACTGAGATGCAAAGTAATCCTCGAGAACCCACAACTGAAGTCCGTCCTCGGAGATTATCACGTAGCACAGCCTGCCTTCGGATTCCCCTATACACATTTCGGGAATATTTCTGAAGTACGTGGCAGGTAGAGGTGCCATAATTAACCAAGAGAGCTCAATTTGGGGATGGAACATGAGAATCTGGTAACCATCAGTAAGCCAATACAATCTTCCCTCAACAAAAATGCCTTTATTTTTTGTTAGTTTATGTTTGCATTGACAAAACTCATTTGATCTTCTCCATTTCCCAGTTTCTGTAGAATATATATCAAATGAGAGATGGTAATCCCCTCCACTGGTCATAGTATCACTAGCCAAGACCAATTTGAAATCTGTGGTAGCATCAATTGGATTCTGGAGAGGATCAAAAGCCAAGCCTAGGCTACTGCTGCTTTTAAAAAGATGAGGCCACTGTAGAGTTATCCATTGCTTGTTCAATGGGTTGCATACATATATCCTTGGGTCTAAAGAAGAGAAACAACTACGACAACACATGAGGCCGTTGATTGAAGAGAGAATGACCACCTTTTCAGGAAGAAAGTTCAAAACCGTCCGCCATACCTTTTCACCTTCTCCTTCCACTGGAATGTAGTTAATAAACCCAATATCATTATCGCTCCATTGGCTCTCCTGGAAGAAGAAACCCTTTACTGTTTCTGTATTTTTAACCTGAAAGCGGATGAAAGAACGGTCGGAGATGAGATATTTCCATTCCTTGGAAACACATTTCATTCGGTTCAGTATCTTGGCTGATAATCGAGATAGAACGTCAATCTGGATATCTTCATTTGAAAACCAGAGCTCCCTCTTTTGCGGAGACACTATAAAAATGAATATCACCAACAAAAAGTTATAGATTCAGATAAATAACAATATAATTTACAAACTTGATATATATAGCCATTAGGCTTGGGCACAATGCCCTCATTCCGCACAGATTTTTTAAAATGAAAGGTTGTAGACTTGTAGCTACCCAATGGAACTGAAAAAATGGCCTTGTGTGTATAATCTTGACACTTGGAATTATTCCCCGTACAGAGATGATAGCAACCGCCAAACTGTGATCAGATAATTTCTTATATCGGTGGAAAGAAACAAACAATCCTATTTAGCAACTGAAATGCTCCAATAACGCTAAGAGTATCAGGCATTGGACAGTATTTTGAGCCCAGATGCCACAATCTGATAATCGATTAACTTATCAAATAAAAAATGAAAATGAAAATCTTTTCGGATTTTAGTTCAATCTTAGTATTTATTCCATGTTCAATGAAAACCTATAGCTCTGCTGCTAAAATTGTAAAAATGAAATCAGATAAAGTCATGTAGAATACTCATTCTTACACGAGCATATCGTAAATATATCCATTTTCCAGAACAAGATCAAGAAATGAGTAAAGAATAGCATATAAAAAACAAGGAAAATAAAAGATGGACTTACTTGGAGTTTTCTTCACCCCAAGATTCACGATAGATGTTTTTTGTATGTAGAACGAAAATTCACACAAGCCACAGCTCCCGTCTCTCTCTCTCTCTCTCTCTCTCTCTCTGCGCCACAATCTGACACTCAGCGACACTTTCTCCTTTGTACCACGCACCCACTCTTTGTTTAATAATAACGTTAAATTTATATTTATAAAGAAAAATATAAAGTTAATTTTATTAATCAAAAAATGAATTGTTTGAATTATAAAAAAACTATTTATCGGAAATAAAAACCGTAGCGAATTATTGTGATTCGTGAATGAGAACAGAAAGCTTGATATCGTAATGTGTTAATGGATACTACAATTAATTATTGTGTGGAGATCATATATTTTATATTGCAACACAATTAAACTTGAGTTTTATTAGTTTTCCATATACTCACAATGAATCCCTACAAGGTTCAAATGTCTTTTTAAGAAAGATATATTCGAGTCTCGTCTTAATTTTTATCATGAATGCATATTGTTAATTATGTAATAGTTTGATGTAAAAATGCATGCATGAATAAATTCGTGTTTGTTTTTCAACTTTTTTCTAAAGTCGAGCAATAATACAATTGTCGATACCATCATGGTAGTGTTCGTGTTCGTGTTTGTTTTTCAACTTTTCTCTAAAGTCGAGCAATAATACAAGTGTCGATATCATCGTGGCCCACTACCACCAAAATTGGTACCTACATAATTCATAGAACCAAATTAAAGACATGTTCAGTATAATTTAAAATTCAATAAAAATTGAAAATATAATCGTTATTCGATCATACTCGTCTAATAAAAGTCAACAATAACGTTTAATTTTTCAGTTTTAATCACTACCAAACACCCTCTAAACCATCAAATAATGACTCAATCCCTCTATCCTCTAACAAATCCAATTCTTTCAGCACGTGTTTGTTTCAGCTAAATGTCAATATAAAAGAGACAAAAGAAGCTAAATAATATTTTCAAGATGTCATTCAATGCTAGTTTATAGACAAGGGAGAGCAGCTATAAGCTTCCTGAACAACATTACAACATAAAGCTGAAGTCTCATTTTGTACAACTACATAAAGAACGGTGATTCAACTAAGACATTGCGACCAGTCTTATCATCAACCTTTGATGACACGGGAGACCCTCTCGAAAAAAACAGGGCACATGCTTGTGCTGAACATCATAGTCTCCCTCATCCACTCCGGGGCAACTCTCTCAAATGTGCCCAGGGACGACAAATGGTACACTAATTCACCTTCTCCACATGAATTGTTTGTCCATGTCAGTCTGAAAGAATAACCTGCAAACATCGATACCAAACAAGTAAAATAATCTAACATCAAATGGAAATGGCAATATCTCAATCATTGGAACATTAAGAATTAAAATATAGGAATACATTAAAAGTTATATTAAAAGGTCGAATGGAAAAGGCAACATCTCAACCACTCCAATATTGAGAATTAAAATACACGAACAAGTTAACAAAATTAACCGATATACGATGTATTAATATGGTTTTGGCCTCCAGACCAACAAAAAAATAGGTGTAATCAAGCTACAAGCCCATTAAAGATGGCGTGCTACTATAACAGAACTAAGCATTTCCACTGAAAGTTCAAGACACAACACAAACATTTAAAGCTAGCCAAGGCAACACCTACCAAGTATGCTGCATCTGATTTACAGTAATGTTCTTGGGAAGATTATTTTGGCTATCAAAACCACTTCTAAAGCCCACTAACCTTGAGCATCCTTTAAGAAAAGTTGCACATTATTTTTAAGATTTTAGATGTTATCCACTAAAGGATGATCAGCTGGAACCATGCAAGGAATGCATACTAATATTTGTTCAAATTCAACTAAATCAGAAACTAAAGAAACTACCAGGTATCTGAGACTGAAGAACCTGAATGAGTAGCCCAATGTTACATAGATGTACAAGAAAATTGGGTTTGAAATGAAAATACTCCACGAATCTCAGAAACAATAAAAATCACTTCTTACCACTTGATTGATGAAGTGCTGATATACATAGTTCATCTTTTTGAGTTACAAAGGACAATTTCATGCCAACTACGAACTCGATGAGAACTTGAAACACGCAGTTCACAGTTTCTGTTGCATCACCACATAAAATTCCCATAACACATTAGGTCAAGCTCATGCCATTATCCCAATGAAAAAATATATTGAATTTTTGTTTCTCCTTTCTTTTTACACATACCTGAAGTATCAAACTTTCTTTGACAGCATGCAGGCTGAATAATAGCATATCAATAGTCAGTCAGTAATGGAAAGGCAAAGAGTAATCTGTGCATATAAAATTAGATACCTGCTGAATATTCAGAGCACCGCCAACTTCATTCCTGTCAGAACATTTATCTGCTGCATTATCATGTTCCATGTCAATATGTGGCGCAGCTGTACCTTCTATAGCAGGCAATGACTTACGTTTCTTTGATTTCATGGCAGAGAGACTAGATCCTACTCCTTCATCTGGAGAACCTGTATGCATATTTGGCTGTCCACTTTCGAATTTGTCATGTCCAGAATGGCAGGTACCATCTTGTTCCAACTTTTTTAGCTTCACAATTTCTTCTGAGAGTTCCTTGTCTGCCATGATTTTGAAGCATAATAATTCACAATGAAGTAGAATTTATATCTAAGACGTGAGTGATTGATAGAACATTTTTAACATGTTCAAGAAATTCAAATTGGACCACTAGAAAAAATATAAATGTTCAAGTTCAACCTGAATACTAAACCTAGGCATGTTTATACATAATGCAAATTAGTAGTCAAAAAACTAACTCAGTCAACTAAATTCTGTCAGATACTTTCTCTAGTCTGACTCTGGAAAGGAAGTATCCTGTCCACAGTTTGATAAGCATTGAAAAACCCACTCCTGAACCTAATTCAAAATATCTAAAACAGTTCAGATTCGAACAACATAAAATAAATAAATAAGCCTTAATTCTTACATCTAAGTCATCTAACAAGGAAAAAAATTCTTTTTGCTTGAGATATCTTTGAAAAAAACTCTAGGGTTTTTCTTAGCCATTAAACAATAAAAACATTATAGAGCCTGTTTGAGCCCCATTTTTTGCCTAAATGCATTTTGGAATGATGATTTGATGGAGAATGTGTGGTTAAAAAATAAGGAAAAGTTTTGAGTTTGAGTGTAATATTATTTTATTGAAGAATGTGTGGTTGAAAATAAGAAAGAGAAAAATGTATTTTGAAAATAATGAGAACCAAACAAGAGTATAATCTCATATATGACACAGTTCAAGTAGAAATGAAATTTTCTTAAAAACTGCATTGAAATCTTAGGTTTTTTTGCCCACTATAGAGACCATGTCAAAAAGCACCAAAAATATAAATAAATAGAAACTTCAAATGCTTCAAGTTATAGTGATAGTGTAGGCAAAACAACAATCAGAATATGAGACGTCTAAAGCAAATTAACTACCACTTCATTTTCAATTCATCCTTTCATGTCCAGAGTCCCATACAAGGAACATTTTATGTATTTAGTCATCTATGATCTATCCATGTACTTTATTTTATTATTTTTCTCTTTCTCTATTGCGGTGAGGGCTGGGGGTTTTCTTCATGCCCAGCATGCATAACAATACTAGGAATATATAACCAGATTTATTATTGAGAATTAAGCAACGTATTCTTTTCTTTTTTATTTCTCAAAGTTCATACGATACAATAATTGACTAATGGACTTTACAAGTTGGATGCGTTAAAAGTCTAAAGTCATGATACTATTGACATTGATTTGGTTAATCACCATGCTAGCAATATCAATTTATATGTTATTTCCTTACTCTTCTGGTTTTCTTCCATCAAAAGCTGTTGGTACTGAACTTGTTGTTCATCCTTGGAAGATCTGCAGCCAAAAATTGTGCAAGATTACAATACTTCGGATAGCATAAGAGAATAAGTGGTCCTCAGAAATGCATGCCTGATAAAAGCCAGTTCACTTTTTAACTCGTCAACTTGACCACGTAGCCTATCATTCTCACTTTTCAAGTATAGTATCATTTCATCTGCAGCTGCATCCACACATAAATCCAGCATTACGCCATATCCAAATGAAATGCCTACAACTTTAAACACCAATTACATCTATAACAAGTGAAATTTGTTCGTGGTTGGCAAAGCATCACATTCAAGAATGAACTGCAAGAGGTCTCAAAAAGTTAAGCCATGGTATCATCTCCAAAGAAGTCCCAGAAGTTGATAACGGGAACAAACAGAGGTGAGAAAATTCGAAGTTTTTGCAGATATATTCAAGGACCATATTATCCAGCCAAGAATTGAAATAATTTGGAGTTTGAAAAATAAATCAGTGACTACCTTCCTTACTAAAGCAATATAATCATATCTTCAACAACAAACTACAATTTGGTGCATTAGCCAAATCAAAATCAAAATTTATTGTCATACATCTTCTGCAAAGCCTAACTACATAAAGCCCCACTAATCAGTAATTTGTATATATAATTTTTTTTTTTCATTTCTTTTGTAGTCAAAATAGGAAACTGGAAGCTTTAAAAATTTATACTCATGTTTCTGCAGAACGGTTCTAAAATGAAGGCATATTTATATCTCGTTAGCGGCACATATGAAATTTAAAAATTTAACTGAGTTTAATAAAATGGATGAAATGTAAAATGGGATTAAGCCCCTGTTTACTAGGGATTAAAATTTAAATTTTAATCTAAGTTAAAATCAACAATTAATTTTAACCTCATGCAACCCACAACTTTTCAACCACACATTTTATCAACTTTTATCAAAATCTTCTAAAAATCCGATTCTAATTCCCACGAAAACAGGGGCTAAATTTTCTTTTCTTTCTTTTTATCTTTTTAGGGGGGCAGGGGGTGTTTGAAATGTATACCAGCTGCATAGTTCACAAATTTCACTTCTTGGTCACGATTCAGCTGCTCCAACTTGGATTCTTTTTCCTTCTATAACAACAAGAAGAAAATTCTAAATTAAAAAAAAAAAAAAACAATGGTTAAATCCACAACAATATGTGCGTAACACTAATAGAAGGAGAGAGACCTTGAGCTTGGTGTATTTGTTGTAGAGCTTCGAGTAAAGCGCCTCCATCTAAAACCAAAACCAAAAAAAAAAATAAAGATCAGATTCTGAAACCTAATTTTTTTTTCCATACCCATTAACAATTACCGGGGCTACAACAGCATGAAAGAGAAGGAAGTCAGTTAATATAATCCAAGTCATCAATCGGTGCACAATTATATACAAGTATCATTACTCTTAACAAATTTATAGGAAAAGCTAAATCAGAAAATTGACATTACACTTACATTCCAAAAGCGAAGAACTTTCAAGCACGAATTTGCCGATCGATAAAGCGAAGGACCAGATCGCCGGCTTTGAATTTGAGTACGAAACGCAACGTGTTTCTCAAATTTGAATTGGGCGGACACGGACAATAACTAAAGAGCAATACTACGGGCGCACCTAAAATCGAATTAAAATTAAAAAGTTAGCGCCGACTTTTATTAGATGAGTCAAAGTTAATAACGGTTATATTTTTAATTTTATTTGGATTTTAAACAATATTGAACACGGTACATGTACCCAAGGCTATCTCAAATTATATACCAAATTTTACAGTAAATTTTGCATCAAACTAAAATCATTACATCAAAACTTACACCAAAATGAACATTGTTTAATTATTTTCTTCTCTTTTTTTTGTTCTTAATAAATTTTTTGTTCGAAATATTATTTATTTATTTATTTTAAAAATATAAAATACTACGGGCGCACCTAAAATCGGATTAAAATTAAAAAGTTAGCGCCGACTTTTATTAGATAGTAAAAGTTAATAAAAGGTTATATTTTTAATTTTAATTGAATTTTAAACAATATCGAACACGGTACATGTACCCAAGGCTATCTCAAATTATATACCAAATTTTACAGTAAATTTTGCATCAAACTAAAATCATTACATCAAAACTTACACCAAATGAACATTGTTTAATTATTTTCTTCTCTTTTTTTTGTTCTTAATAAATTTTTTGTTCGAAATATTATTTATTTTAAAAATATATAAAT
>CAIGRQ010305141.1:0-12049 GCA_903798375.1 Fraxinus sp. D2006-0159
AAGCAATTTGGTCACACATATCTTAATAATTAGTTAAAAATTTACTTTTCAGTCAAAACTTATGTCACAGATATCTTCTTAATTATATAAAAATTAATTTCAGGTCACAACTTATCAAATTAATTAGTCGCATATTATTTCAAGGTCACAAATAAAAAAATTTATAGGTTACAAATCAAGAATTTTATGGTCACATGTTATTTCTCAACTACGAATTAAAATCTTTTATAGGTCTGATTGAAAAAAATCTAAACTTTTACTGATCACAACTTTATTACAGTGAGTCAGCCACAGTCACAAATTCTAGGTCACAGACACACATCCGTCACACATCAAGAATTTTATGGTCACATGTTATTTTTCAACCATGAATTAAAAATTTTAAAGGTCACAAATTGAAAAAGAATCAAAACTTTTGTTGATCATAGCTCCATTATAGTGAGTCACATTCACAATTCCTATGTCACAGACACCCACCTCCAACTCATCTCATCCCACCCACGATCGTCGCCACGACCACCCCCACAGCCACAACCATTGCACATAACCGACAACAAAATCGCCGTCACCAAATCCAATCGACCGCAAATAAACACCATAACAATCTCCAGATCCACCGTAAAACCACCTCACCGTCTCCAATATCCACCACCAATATCACCAAATCCACTTGCCCCATCACCAACAAAAAAAANCCCCACAACCACATCCACTGCACACAACCAACAACAAAATTGCCGTCACCAAATCTAATCGACCACAAACAACATCATGACAATCTCCAGATCCACTGCAAAACCACCTCACCGCCATCAATATCCACCACCAACATCACCAAATCCACCTGCCCCACCACTAAAAAAAAATCCCAAAAACCACTTCCACCACCAACCACAGATCCACATTCACCGACACCGCACAATCACCAACCACATAATCACAGATCCACAATTAGTGTAAAACCCCAAATCCAAAACCACCACCACCACCACCACAAATCCACCACACGCCCCCGTTCACAACCACACCCACAACAGATCCACCACCGTATCGAAGACCTCCATACACCCACAGCAGCGTCGCGACGTGCCACAACATCACGACGCCGGTAGGGGGAGAAGGGAGGGAAGGGGGAAAGGAGGGGGCTGCTGCGTTCAGCAGCGTCACTGTAACGCTGCTGTGATTCGCAGCAGAGGGAGGGAGAGGAGAATGGAGGAGGAGGCGGGCGGCAGTAGTGGTGGAGAGAGGTGGCGACCGGTTTGGAGAAATTGTGAGATGAGAGAAATGAAATAGATTGGGTTAGGTTTGGATTGATTTAGGTTTCATATTTAAAATAAATTTGGAGGGGGTGGATAGTAGGATGGGTATATATGTTATTTTAATTTTATAATATCATTATTAATTAAAAACGATAANTTAAAAATGATAAAACCTGATTTTTAATTAAATAAAGTTTAAACCTGATTTTCATAAACTTGAAACTAAACAACTGATTTTATGTAATTATCCCTTGAATTAAATGGATTAGGGTCTTGGGTCATTTACATTAGGTAGTGTGTATTGGTAATTGTTTTGGGCTTCACTCTTGGGCTGAAAGTTGGCATCTTAATTAAAAAAAGTGGAAATTACATAATTCCAAGTATTTGAAGATTAGAATTCAAAAATCATGGACCAAGTTTCATTATTCAAAAATTAGGTAATAATTTTATATTTTAATTAATATAATAATATTAATAACCCTAATTTTATCAATTCCCCACTTTCCCCCTCCTCCATTCTTCCTCATTCCCTTTCCTTTCCTCCTCTTTTCTCACCCCTACCCCTCATCTCTCTGCGTTGCCCGACGTTGCCTGCAACAGCAGCGTCGCAACGACGCTGCCACTACCGGCAGGTGCGTGTGCTGTGTGTTCGTTTAGTGAACGGTAGTGAACGTCGGGTGTGTGTACGTGTGCTGTAGGTGTGCATGCGTGCTGTGGGTGTGTGTGCAGTAAACAGCGACCAACGAAGTGGAGTTGTGGTGACGGTGTTGCATCGGGGTGCGGTGGTGGTGTTGATGCTAGTTGTAGTGGTGTTTGACTGCAGATGTGCTAGGTTCAGATCTGGTTGGTGGTGGTGTTGATAGTTGTGGTTGGATGCTGCGGTGGTGGTGGGTGTGTGTGGTGTGGGTGCGGTGCGGTGCAGTGGTATTGGCGACGTGAGTGTGTGGTTTTTGACCAGTCGTGGAGTGTGTGATAGATTGGTAGGTTCAGATCTCGTTTGATGGTGGTGATGTTGTGTTGTTATTGTTGTTGGTGGTGGTAGTGGCCGTGGCGACAGGATGAAGAGTGTCTGTGATTTTGGTTTTGTGACTAAAAATATAATTTGTAATCTTAAAATTCGATAATCCAGGGACTAAAAATATAATCCGTGATTAACCATTTTGTTATTTGTGACCTAAAAATTATATAATCTATAACCGTGAAAAAATCTGTGACCAACTAATTTGGAAATCTGTGACCGTGTGACCTATAAATTTTGATATGTGACCAACTAATTTTGAAATTTGTGACCAATTAATTAATTGTGACCTATAAATTTTGATATGTGACCAACTAATTTTAAAATCTGTGACCAATTAATTAATTGTGACCTAAAAAATTATATAATCTATAACCGTGAAAAAATCTGTGACCAACTAATTTGGAAATCTGTGACCGTGTGACCTATAAATTTTGATCTGTGACCAACTAATTTTGAAATATGTGACCAACGAATTAATTGTGACCTACAAAATTTTTGAACTGCGACGTATAAAAATTATTATTTGTGATTGAAAAATAATATGTGACTATCTAAATTGTGAATCTGTGACTATACTGTATAAATTGACGAAATCGGAATAGTCGTCGGAATAAAGCTGCGGTGGAACGGTCACCGAAATAATTATTTTCGGGATCTGAGCAGTCGCCAAAACGATCGCCGGAGAAGAGTGGTGACCAAACGGTCGCCAGAATAATCTCTGGAACGGTAGGGATGGTGGAGGTGGGGCGTGTTAATTATATTATATTAGAATTAAATATTTAATAAATTTATTTAATAATTAATAAATAAAAATATTTTTAATTAATAAATAAATGCCTGAGTTTTACATTTTGAAACTAAAAACCTGAAATTTGAATTGTGTCAAAATTAACACCTGAATTTTGAAATATTCCCTTAAAAAAAATTATGGGCCATAGGGTTGGGCCCAGAAGCTCAAGCCCACACTAGACCACCTCATTGGGCTCCGCATCTACTGTCATGTTATAAAGGATAACATACTAGTTTCACGTGCTCAAAGTTTTAACTTTTAACACATTCGTTTAATTTAAAGGTAGTGTGCTTGCAGCATTTCACAAGCACTCACAATTTTACAAATAAATCATCAACGCAGTATTAACCAAATTCCGTTGCACACGTAACAATTAACAGCAATTCAATCATGAGAGATAGCTCAATTGGTCAGGCCTTGTATTTGCTCCCCAATGATCACAAGTTCGAGTCCTCTCAAGGCCACTGAGGTGAGTACCCGACTGTAAATTTCAGGGCCCCGTGGAATTAGTCGAGGTGCGCGCAAGTTGGCCCGAACATATACGGTTATCAAAAAAAAAAAAAAACAATTAACAGCAATTTCGTGTAGACTTCTTGCAACATTGATTAATAAGTACTCATGTCCAGTGTCCTAACCAAAACAATACGAAAGTATAAAACAAAATTTCAGCAAAATTTATAACAAATTTACGGGGACTTAAAAAGCTCTTCATAACTTTCCTAAAGCCCTCCTTCAGACTTAAGAAAGGAATTTTCATTCCGGGAAGAATCTCCAAAGTTCTTAAAATTGACTGATATGTATATTTGAGCTTAAGTAATATGAAATAAGGGGACGATTATCCAATTTCCGTTTTCAATTGGCGTGCGATTTGGGATGAGAGAAATTGGGACAGAGGTTGAACTAAAAGCTTTGAGAATTGCGGGAAATTATGCTATTAGTCCTCAATTTATGGTATTTATTTCAACTTGATATCTTACTCATTTTCGCCATAGGTATTATTATTCATAATATTTTAAGGGTAAGTATATTGGCACCACAATTTTTATTTACACCACATTTTAATTACAGTTAAACTCTTCAATCTTTGCTTATTGTAGTAATTATTTCCTTAACTTTTTTCATTCGAATTCTTATTTTCAATCTTCAATTAATTAGTATGTCTTGTCCTTGACGATGATTTATATATGTATTCATGCTTTGATGTGAGAAAAACATATTTTTTCGCATTTTTTATTTTTTTATTGAAAAAATAAGTTATTTTACGCTATTTCAAAGAACTTTTTTTTGTAAAACTGTTATAAATTATAAAATGTGTTAATTAATGAAAAATTTGAGGATAAGATTGACATAAAAACCGTTAGGAATATAAATGCTATAATGAGCAAAAATCATAAACCATAAATGTGATTCATGTAATAAAAATTGTGATGCGAATATAGCTATCTTTTTTTCGAAGGACAAAAAAAATTCAACCCGGTCAAATGGTCTTTTACCACTATTATCACAGTTGAACTAATTCCTTGTTTGTCAAAACCAACTGAAACAATGGTTTCCATAGCAATTCACAAATCACAATACTAAAAAACGGTCGTGTCTTCATGTACGCGCATAGCGACATGGCGCGTATGGAGTGCGCATGCAATATATATATAACATAATACATATTCTTTTATTGACCTAAAATTGTCCCAAGGTTGTTGAGAGAAATGAAATAAGATGGGTAAATTTAAGAGGTTCCCCATTTTTCTATTTCTTTTTTAAATCGGATTAGGTTATAACTCTAAATTTATTGCAATGTGCTAATTGATAACTATATTGTAATAAGATCTATGTAAAAAAAATTAAAAAAATCTATATTCCATCACTACAATATTAAGGTGCAAAACACTTTGTACCGCACATCGCGATTTTCTGGAATTATTACTGAATTATTAATATTTTTTTTTTTTGCCAAATACTGAATTTTGTTTTTTATTTTTTCCCCCCCAAGGGACGCTGCCCCTTGACCTTGCAACCCGACCAGGCGGTCGATCACCACTCCTGGGGCGCTGCCCCCAATCTCACGAGGGCGCTACCTATGTGTGCTTTAATGTAATTCGTTTCTATTTATATGTCGAATTTGTATGTCGACGTTTATAGATTTATTCTTTATTTTGTTACACACTTATTTTTTACATTATTCAATTACCTGTGTGTTAGCCATTCTTTATTATGTTACAAACTTATTTTTATATTATCCAATTAACGTGCAACGCACGTTTAGCCCACTAGTGATTAAAAAAAGAGCGGCTTTGCGTGGTATTAGTTTTCGGAAAATTGTGCCGCTAGACCTCAATTTATGGTCTTTATTTCAACATAATATTTTACTCATTTTCTCCATAGTATTAATCCTAATATTTTAATTTTACAACGCATTCATTCGTCCCCATGGATCTTAAAATGTCGGATAGATTTTAAGGGCGTGTTCGATGGAGATTAAAATTGAAAAACTAGTCGTTATTGTTGATTTTTATTAGACGAGCTGGACCCAACAATGTCTATATTTTCAATTTTAATTGAATTTTAAACCATACCGAACACGCTCTAAAGCCTTATTATTAAATAAATAGAATTGATAAGTCGAATAAATTCAATAGTAACAAAACGAGCAAGAGGGGTGGGACATGTCAAATCTATTGAGAGTCGTGTTTTGTGAATCCCACGTCAAAATCAACAAGCATGCGAAATTCATAGAGGGTTATGAACTTTCATGTCATCCCTCAGTAGGAAGACTTGCATTGCGAGTAAAAATAATTTCTTGGATACAGCATAATGGATAATAATTTCATTGAGGCAACTCTCGTGTAGGTAACAACATTCTATTAAAAAGTCAAAGTGAATATATAGATTTATTATAGTATGATTCTTATTTTACTTTTTAAGGCCAACAAAAGGAGACAGTAGACATAGGGAAAGATTGAGTGCACTCTCAATTGAGGCATGAATAGGCCAATGATTTTTCCTCGACCAATTCCTTTGCTGTCGAATCCATCTTCTCCCTTGAAAATTCATCTATCTTGAGCCCTGCACAGAGAACACCCTTTAGCCTTTGATCACTGTCATGATGTGAAGCTTGTAAAATCAAAACTAACCTTGCACAATGGACCATTCTCCTTTCTCGCAAGTAACCGGGAAAGAATAAATTATGCCAGGTGGGATGCCATAAGAGCCATCAGAATACACTCCCATTGACACCCAAGTGCCCTGGACAAAAGATGAAAAGATAACAAATAAAATGAATATAAGATGAAGGCGATACAAATTTGTTTATTACAAGTTCAATGTAAACTATACCTTTGGAGTTCCAAGAACCCAATCATGCACATGATCGCAAGCGGAGCTTGCAGCAGATAGTGCACTTGATAGTTTTCGAGCTTTTATGATGGCTGCACCCCGCTGCTGGACGGTGGTGATGAACTCGGCATTCAACCTAACATATTCAATAGAAAGGTCACTCAACAAACTGAAGAATCAAGTCAACGTATAAATGAATGGGATACAAGCGAAGATATGGCCATGGCATTTAATCACAAAATGTTTGTATATACATCAAGGACAAGGAGCAATAAATCAATACCAGGATAGTATTTGTCATCTTTAACTAGAGATCCAGGCTAATTGGCGATTATCCTATGGGATGAGAAAGGACTAAAGTTTTTCTCAATGTTGTTTCTATTTTTTCCGTGGCGTTGTGAAATATAGTTTTGGAAATACCCTTTAGTTCTTTTCTTTTGTGCCTTATCACCAATTAAATGGTCAAGAGAACAATTGACAACTGAAGAACATATCATTATCTTTGAGTGCCTAAGAATAATAAGTTTATTGTTTTCAACCCCATTAACTGATTGTAGCATGTTAATTAATAGCACTATGGGTGTTGGGTGATTTTCCTTGGAAAAGGGGCAAAAGGAATTTTTTTTCTTTCCGGTGGGGAGGAAGGTAGTTTAGTATATGAATATGAATTTGTATCAAATTTGACTGAACAATGTAGAGAGTTACCAACGATCATCTCCAACAAGTTCTCTAACAGGTTTCAGTCCATTTCCGGTGTCTACAGTCGCGTGATTAACGTCTGGATATTGAGTGGACGAGTGGTTCCCCCATATGATCACATTCTTTACATCACCAACGTGAACATTCAGCCTTTCTGAAATCTGGCCTAGAGCCCTGTTGTGATCAAGTCTTGTAAGGCAGGTGATATTTTTCTCTGGGAATGAAGGAGCAAATTCTTTCAAAATGAGTGCATTGGTATTAGCTGGATTAGCAACCACCAACACCTGTCAATAATAACCGTGATACAAGGAAAACATTATCATGGTTAACTTTTTGTACACAGGAAAGTTTATCAAGTCAAGAAATTCGAACAGCTCAACTAATGCAACATTTAGGTTTCTTGCACAATAAGAAGTGTATGCATGACTTTCCACGTGTCTGGAATTTCTAGAGTAGAAAAGACGGGCCAATCTTTTCCTCTCCGGGAGACATTTACCTTGCAATCTGGGGCAGCGTGTTTCTCTAACGCTGAGGCCTGAGCCTTGTAAATGGATACATTTTTGGACATTACGTCCTTCCTTTCCATTCCTTCCTTCCGTGGGAATCCACCAACCATGACGGCAACGTCTACGCCTCTACAAGCTTCAACAACATCTGTCGTGGCAACAACACCTGCAACAACCATAATATTCAGCAAATTTACATATATGTGGGGTAGCAATTGATGTAACCTGACTGAATTAGAATCTTAGATTAAAATTGTTACATTTAAATGTAATTTGCATGAGCAATCATCACGAAATCCACTAATAATTAAGCCTATAAGAAGAGAGGAACTTATAGTTCTAAGGTTTGAATTAGTCCTTGTTGACAATTAGAACCCTCAGGCATACCTTTGAGAAGCGGAAAAGCTGCATCGATCAATTCCATCTTCACTCCGTTCAACGCCTCAGCAGCTGGAACAATATCAAGCATGTGTATAATTACAGGTTGATCAGGACCTAGCATGGCCCCTCTAGCAATCATGGGAACAAGAGCATAGCCAATTTGGCCTGTGGAACAATTTCCGATAAAGCATCAGAAGGTATCACCATGTTACATCCCAACTCAAACTTGTTCAATCCGCACACAATGTAGATCAAGTAAATATAAAAAACACAGAAAAGGGACAAGTCATAATGTGTTAGAAATGACAGCTAAGATACACAAGTAGAGCCCGCGACAACAGAGAATTGGGACTTTAAACTGTAATTCTTGACAAATGAATATAAAATCGGATGAAATCATTTCTAGTTCGAATTTGAGGGCCTCAATTCCATGCAGTCAAATGGAAATTAAATTGAACTAATCAAGATTTTGATAATAAAATAGGCTAGTTCTGCATATTAGTATATAACTCGTGCCTGCAGCGCCAGTAACAAGCACTGTAACAGGTTCCTTTTCTACATTCAAGAAACCCCATATGTGTCTCACAATCTTCCATGACAAGTATGCACAGCCCAAAAGCACAAGAGGCTTTTCCATGGACGCCAAATACTCCATTACACAGAAAAACAAAAAGGAAAAAAATGCAAAATATTAAAGCACAGATTTCTCCGAATAGTATTCACTATTTAAACATCATTATGTATAGAAACCCAATACAAAAGTCAAATTGAGAATGTAGGAAACAGTGAAAACAAGGCAATTAAAAAGCAAGACAAAATCCATAAGTTTTGAAATAGCATAACATACCCTCCTTCCAAAGAAAAGGACTAACACAGTGCAACAACAGATAATCAATTAATCATCCACATATTTTAATGCATAAAGTGCTTGTTTTGATGCAAAAAAAAATTACCAGCAGCACCAGTGACTAGAACTCTGATGGGGTCTTTTGCCATGGCCTAGAGAAAAAGAGTTATGCTTTGGATGGTGAAATAAGGAGAAATTTCTGAAATCCTATATGTAGTGATCGATCGTAGAGAGCACGAGGATCGAGATAAATCGCATTTCGAGGATATAGTGATAAGTATTGGCGTCAGACGATGTAAAAGGCAGCCATTACAGTTGCTGAAAAGTCTGAAGTTTGGTTGATCATCACGGATTTGTTCCACTGAAGTTGGTCCAAATTTCAAAATAATGGAAAATATTTATAGCTTTATTTCATTTTGACAATTGATTTTTTTTTTTTTTCAATTTAAGTACTTTTTCTTGTTAACCTATGTTTGACACCCATTTAGGTGAAATAAGGAGAAATTTCTGAATCCTATATGTAGTGATCGATCGTAGAGAGCACGAGGATCGAGATAAATCGCATTTCGAGGATATAGTGATAAGTATTGGCGTCAGACGATGTAAAAGTAAAAGGCAGCCATTACAGTTGCTGAAAAGTCTGAAGTTTAGTTGATCATCACGGATTTGTTCCGCTGAAGTTGTTCCAAATTTCAAAATAATGGAAAATATTTATAGCTTTATTTCATTTTGACAATTGATTTATTATTATTTTTTTTTTCAATTTAAGTACTCTTGTTAAATAAACGACGGTATGGCTAGAGAAGATGACTTGGACTATAAAAAAAAGTATACAAAGAGAGTTTTCATGTCACTTACCTTTCTTATTTATGCAAAAAGTAATGCTATGCAACAACTCGGTGCTTAGTATTAGTTAAAATGGATGTATGTCAACACTTTATAATTCATTTTTTCTTTTTAAAAAAAAACACATGTATATGACGATCTAGATAAGAAAATGCGATCCTATGACGATTTGGACCACAATTCACATAGGACTTGTCCTAAAACTGAGTCTACAATTTACGTAGGACTTGTCCTAAAATCGAGTAACTATAAATAAAAGAACTTTAAAATAATCTACTAGTGATGTTAAGTATAAAACAAGAACAAGAGTCATCATTTTATGAAAGACTTGTCAAAATCGAAATGTTATTAATGTCTCGAAATGTTACTATTTGTAATATTCCACGGTGCTTTATTTATTATTAAAATGTTTTTTGAAAAATTGTAGTTGTAGCTTGTGACTGTAAAGTACTTTCAACCTCTATTATCAAAATCGAAATGTATTAACAGAACGTACCAAAATGGCCTAACGGTGTTGAGTGCCAAATGCCAGTAACTCTACTTGTTCAATGATATGTGTCAATTGTCATTCTAAAAAACTAGGGTTGGAAGTTGGCGCTAGGACTCAAATCCTAAACGCAATGTAGCTTCTACTACGACTTAATTTGCTATAAAGGGTAACAAATACTACGGAAATTTGCAAAGTGTGACCTTTAAATCCTAACTGCTATGTTTAAAATCTTTCGATAAATATGTGACATAAGGATCTCTGAATGAATTATATTCAAATGGTCATTAATTGACCAAAAGTCAAGCAATCGACCAAGTTTATCATATGTACCATTGTCGTAGGAAGACACGTGTTTTAAGCATTTGACAATGGAGGAATTATCGACATTGTTGTTGGTGCTGACTTGGTTCACTTGATTTTTAGATCCAAGCAATAATCGGTGATTTGAACATTCGTAATTTGGATTTCTTCAATATTATACTCGCCATGGGAATCATTACTTTTATCATCAAGATGCTCACCACCAACATAGGTAGGGGAAATTAAAATGAAGGTGAGGTTGTCATTGGGGTTCCTTTTTTCGCTTTCTTTCGTTGCTTTTCATTTAATTATTTTAGATGGGAAAATATAGAGTTATTATTATGTCCTTTTGAAAATGTCCATATGCTTGATTTTTGGTCAACTAATAGTTCTTTAGATAGAATAAGTCAAGAGTTCCTCATATCGCATATTTATTGAAAATATTTGGGACGTAACTACTATAATTTAAAGGTTTAGGACCTCTACTACAAATTTCTCTAAAATTTATTTGCAATTTGCTTTAAATGATAATAAATAATAATTTGCATTACTAACTCATCGTCCCCGTTTTGCAGGAGAGCTACTCCATTTACTTTTGGAGTAATGCTATGTAGCTCCAGTGGGGATGCATCCCCAGTCTATGTGTTATTAAATGATTGGTTAAATGAAAGGTGANTAATAATTTGCATTACTAACTCATCGTCCCCGTTTTGCAGGAGAGCTACTCCATTTACTTTTGTGGGTGACGGATGTAAATATTCAACCCGGTTGCATCGAAGATGGAGTTAGCCACGCGAGGTATAAGTTGAAAATTTTCTAGTTTACGTGTCATTGGCGTCTAAGACGCTAAGTTCAAACTGGATCTCCACAAAGTTTGATTAGCAACTCAATAATATTACTCACGTATCTTTTATTTTCTTAAAATAAAATTTAAATCATACCTAAATCAGTATACCAAATACAAGTACATAGAAATGGAACTTTTACTTAGTCGATATGTGTAATAAAGCTTCTGAATCTATACGGAATTCTAAACTTACTTTTTTATTTTTATTTTTTATTTTTACTTTGTCATGTCAACTTGATAGAGTTCCTTGATAGTTTGCATTAGAGAGGAAATTTTTTAAATATTTTTTATTTTTCTTATTTAGCAATTTTTTTACAATAATTTTTACGATTATATTGAATGCTCTTATAAAATGATTTTTATAAAGCTTAATAGTTATTTAACATAAAAACTCAAATTTGGAACAACACTTCAGTTTAAATTCTTAATCGAAAAATTGCGTGCTCGACTCTCAAATCAAGCTAACTCTTAAAATCTTGAATAAAATAATTATCTTAAAAATTTCGAATTTAAGGTGTATTTGAGCCACATTATTTTGGAATAATAGATTGATGGAGAATTTGTGGTTGAAAAAGAACGAAAGTTATTGATGTGGTGTAAAATATTATTTTATTGAAAAATGTGTTGTTGAAAATGAGAATGAAAATTTTAATGTGTGCCAAACATGTGTTAACGTCCCTTTGTGAGTTATTTGAGCACACTGCACACTGGGGCTGCACAAAAAAATTGC
>CAIGRQ010305149.1:0-12118 GCA_903798375.1 Fraxinus sp. D2006-0159
CGCAACAATTTTCTAAAAAACGTTGTAAAAACTCATTTATATTAATCAATAGCAACATTTACTCACCAAAATATTGCCAAAAGACCTTTTTAGCAACATTTATCAACAAATGTTGCCTTTTTAGTGTTGCAAAAACCCATTTTTCTTGTAGTACAACTATAGGACTGCGAAGCCCATTACTTTCACCAGAAGCTTTAACAAATTCAATGGAGGCATTGGTACTTGTCAAAGAACAACTTCTCAAAGCTGATTCATTTTCACTTATTTTTAAATGAAATTCATCCATCATGCTACACAATAATGCACAGTCCTCATCAGAATGGACAGCCAAGTCAACAACATCACTTAATTTCTCGATCCACTCAATAGCGTCGAGCCTCGTGTCCACCTTTCCAATCATCATAAGTAACTTTCGCCTCTGTGTGATTTCTTTTTGAATCCTTCCTCCAACATGCTAAGATGTACTATTTTGAAACTTTTTGTTTATCTAGTTTTAGAAGGACCGATAAAGTATGCTTGCATAAAAAGCCTCTAAATTCAAATAATCGACAAGTACATTTAACTTCATTTTCCACTTCATTGCAATAAACACTAAAATTAACTTTGTTATATCTATCTTCAATCATTACATCCTCAACCACATCAAATAATCCATTTTTCTCATCAACACAAGTAACTTCACAATATAATTTCCCGGTCAACTCTTTTTGAAATTCTTTGAACTTTAAATTAGTATATACAGACTGAAATTGCTTTTCTATTCCATAATGTGTTATGCACGGAATCATTGTAGCAAAAGAGTGAAAATCATCACTATTTTCCTTTTCTACCTTTCTTCTCAAAGCATTATCATATTACTCGACAAATTGCTTCAATGTTGTCTTTGAGTTAACATAATCATCAAAGAATGCATTTGTACTCTCACTACGTTGCGTAGTTGACATACCGCCCAAAAGTGTCCTTTAAAAATGCAGGAACCCAACAATGCCTATCGTTATACAAATTACCTAACCACACATTTTCGTGAATATTGAATTCACTAATGAAATCCTCCCATTTTTCTTTCTCCAAAGATTCATAAAAAATATTATGCAAGACATTTTTAATTTTCTCATACTTCTTGTAGCCCCTTAATTTCACTGGTACCTTTTCATTATATGCCACAGACGCCAATGATGTTGAGTGTTAGGAAATACAACCTCAATTGCAGTCTACATAGCTTTATCTTGATTTGTAATTATAGCACTCGGTGCACGTCCAGACATACATGATGCCAAGTACAAAACAACCAAATAAATGTAGTAGTATCCTCATTCAATAATAATCCACATCCAAATAAAACTAAGTGTCCATGGTGATTCGCACCTACAAAAGGTGCAAATGGCATAACATACTTATTTGTCAAGTAGGTACTATCAAAGGTAACCACATCGCAAAATTCTACATAAGCATCCCTACTCCTTGCATTAGGCCAAAATAAGTTCCTAATTTGAACATTGTCATCTACATCCATCATATAAAAAAAATTGAATTATTTGCTTGCATTCGAGGAAAATAATTATGAATTGCTTCAGCATCTCCAATACCAAGTCTTAATCTTCTTTTTTTTTTATCAATATAATTTATACAACATTTTTCCAAAAATGAGACATTATCATGACCACTAGCTTCCACTACAAATGATTGATAATTCTTTGCCACACCAATCCCAGCTCAATCATTTAGTTCAAGTTTTCTTTGAGCACCAATATTAATTTCCCTATTGCATAAGTAAAATCTTAATTTTTGTGGACCATGATTGTGTTCAAGAAATGGAATTAATCTTGCACTTCCCATCTCTCAATACAGAAGCATTAACTCTAGCTTTGCACCCACCTTTTGTCAATGGGTTAGGATTAAGGTAATTTCATTTTTGGGACCTTGAATTTCCTGCTCGAGAACATGTGAAGCAAGCAAATTTTAAATCCCCTTGTGATCCTAATGATTGCCTTATAATTCCAAATCCTTCTTGTTTTCCATATTGTTTATAGTACTCAAAAAGTTTGTCAAATGAATCAAATTGCATTCCAACTTCAGGCGCTTGCATAATCTCTTTACGAACATAGTTACTGTGTACATCTTGTTCATCGACATATCCTTCCACACTTATATCAAACATATTATCTTTCTCAATAAGCATCTTGAAGTCTTTTAATTCTATTAAACTAAAATAATTAGAAATGCATTTCGAAACTATTAAAATACAAGAATATGAAATACATAAAAATTATAACACATGTAATGATTGCCTTATAATTCAAGTGTTCTCTAATCAGTTATACCAAACATGGTAAAGGGTACTTGCTGCAATCTGAATAAGAAACTACCAGTAAGTTGTAGCATGCATGTGTTGTATGGACCACAAGTATTTGCATATAAAACATTCATCAGCATACGGAAAATAGTCAAACTTAGCAAAGTAATACATCCATGTTCAGATTGAAACAACTAATATCTTATAAGCATGCACCAAACAGATTTAAAATTACCAATAATAAGAGAGATTAAAATAGAGTCAACATAAGTTAGTACGGCATTGGATTCCATTAAATCTTGGGTTCAACAAAAATACTAAATTAGATGTTAATGTGAGTCAAAATCACGAAATTTACCCAAATTACAAAACTGATAGAAAATAATACCTTGATAGAGTGACAAGGATGGAGCTTTACAACATCGACGGTGACATTTAAAGCATGGATCGAACTGGATGGCTGATTTACATACTTACCAAATTTCATTCTTTATCTTCTAGATCTCAACCCGAAAGGCATAATTTACTAATTGATGAATAAGAGAACAAACGATGTAGAATCCA
This sequence comes from Fraxinus sp. D2006-0159, assembly GCA_903798375.1. Taxonomy (NCBI): domain Eukaryota; kingdom Viridiplantae; phylum Streptophyta; class Magnoliopsida; order Lamiales; family Oleaceae; genus Fraxinus; species Fraxinus sp. D2006-0159. Next base: position 2,858 of record CAIGRQ010305149.1, read on the forward strand.
GATCCAGAACCTTCATTACCATTTGGGTGAATCTATAGAGGAATTAATCAGTGTGGATGTGAAGCCGGGTGTTTGGATGATTATGGATTTGTTGTAGATGAACAACCAGAACTTTGGGAAGAAGAATGGTTTGAAATTTTTTGGATGATTTTGGTAATTTTGGGAAGAATCGTGTAATAAGAAAAGACCTATTTTCCTTTAAAAAAAAGAATTACTAAATTATGCTACATTTCCCTTTTTAACATTATTCCACATAGGCACCACGTAGATGCCACATAGGGTGACTGTCGGCAGCCTTCACTAGGAATAATATTACTCTTAAAAGATTCCACTTCAAGTTTTTTATGTAAGCACATTAAAGAATAAGTCTTTAAAAACTTGTCACTAAATAAATAATGAGCTTTACATTTGAATGGATCATGAATTGGATTTTTGGTCTTTTAGCCCTTGCTTGGTTTAGACAAGAATTAGATTTATAATAGATTTTTATAAACAATTATGGAATGTAAAGTTAAAAACTTGTGGAATCCACTAAATATGTTTAAAATTATTCTTGACTTTGACTTAGTTTTATTCAACTTCTATAGTTGAATCAAACATTGGCCTAAAAAGACAAATTATACAAATGAATTGACATTCATACTTGAGATTCAAAACTTTATCGTGTTACTGAAAAACATTAGTGTGGTCCCTCATTTAAACCCAAAAAATAAAATAAAGATACAGAAGATTAAAGATTGAACACCAAAACTTTTCACCGACTAGCGAGTCTAGATGTTTATGTTCTTTCAAAAGCTGCTCGTCTGTTGGATCTACAATGTAAATCAAGTCAATAACCATTTCAATACAACTGTATGAAGATTTCTTCAACATTTCATTCGTCTCACCAAAATAAACAAAGTTGTTCACTAAAGCAAACAAGAACATCTTCTCATTTGCCTATACTAAGTACAAAAAATACATTCAAGATTTCTACAGACAAGAATCAATGAACAAAAGAAAACCAAAAAAAGCCCATAAGCTGAGTATACAGTAGCATTTGTGAATTAGGGTTACATTCCTTTTTGTAAGAGACAAATAAAAGTCCATACAACGGTTGTAGTTAAGCCACGTGTAAGGATTGAGTCAGTCAACTTGAAAAGCCAAAAATCCCATTTACCAAACACGTTTTTATCAAATAGAAGCAAAGTCAACCCAATTAATGTGGAGCACCATTTGATCAACAATCTCTACCTTACTTAACTATTGACTCGATTTTAGTATTAAAACTTTTTAACACTTGTTTCACTTGCTCTCATTAACATGTAAAAACAAATAGATAGAATTAGTTTAAAATTAGCACAAACTAACTTACTTCATTCAAAACATTACATGCTTATAACATTTAGAATAGTTAAGCAATTTTTTAACTTATTCAAGGGAAGAACCTTGATACCAAGATTACAAGCATTGTACTCAGTTGGAATTTTAACCATTGTTATCATACATTTTTCGAACTTTTCTATAACGGGATGAAGTTTCATATCAACATACTGTTATGAATTACGGATCACAAGATAATGACGATAATGAAATATAGATGAAGAAAATAAGGGCACAAGAAATTTAGAGGTGAATTCATTATAATCAATAGTTTTGTGTTTACAATATCAAAATTTCAATTGAAATCTAAGCTTTCAAGAATGTTATATGAATGTTCTCTCTCTTATCTTTTAATATATTACAAGTCGTGATATATATATATGTATAAACCCTAGAGACTAGTTGAGGAGAATAGGAGTCCAAAACCACGTCAAAAAAATAAAATGGACTTGGGCCAGATAAACATGTCGCTCGAGCGACAGGCCCTCGTTCAAGCAACGAGACAGCGACAGGCGGGCGACAAACTCTCGAGTTGTTTTCCATTTGGCTCGCTCAAGCTACCGCTAGCGCCAGGCTAGCGAAAATGCGATGACTTTTTCCTCCGGTCCATAATTTTGATCTCTTCAAGACCACTCTAATTTAGACTCTAATACCCACTAGAATTGGAGTCAAACCACAACATATACTTTGTCCTATCATGTTATGAGAATTTCTACTTAGATGAATTACACTTGATTATATGTATATAATTTAACAATTTCACTAATAAAACCAGTTTCCCTTAACAACCCCCTTAACCTAGTCCTTTTTTTCACAGTATAACAAGCTGCTATATATTTTGAACGAACGACAACTACATCTTATATAACAAGTAAATCACTTCATGGAGAGCTTGTATCAGATCACGGTATGCCTCCATCTTAAGATGGCGAGATACATAGGTAATATGTTACAAGAAATATGAACAATATATAGCATTATGAAACATAGATTTGTCCTTGTTTGGTGTAGATTAAACTGTACTAAAATTTCAAGTCAAAGTAAATAATAAAATTTAACCCATATTTCATGAGACTCACAACTTTTCAACTATGTATTTCATCATTTTTAATAAAAAAAACTACTACAATTCTGATTTTATCAAACATGGGCTTAGGATGAAACATAGCTATAGAGTAGTTAAAAACGTGTCTTTTTCGTTAGATACAACTCAATCACAAGGAACATAACATTTTATAACACACCATGTATCTTGTGACATGGCTTAATTAAAATTATTTACAGCAACATAAATGAATTGAAACACACATTGCACTACACCCAGCATATGCAATGTGTCACATTGTGCTTTCACACTAATGTTAATAATTTACCTATGCTCTTCATCAAATAATACAAATTAAATTACATGACTAAACATATCGTTCAGTCCAATATAATTTTGGTAATCTATAATTCTCTAGCTCTAAATAAAGCTATATTATTAGCATGTTGAATATGGAGATACAGCGTACATATACTTTCTGTTGAAAAAAAAATGGTTTAATGGGGCTGTGTTGGCATAATTTTGAGTGGGAGCCATTCGTGTTCTCCTATGTGAGAACACCGAAATCATATATTTACTTGCCAATAATAATAATCGAGTGAATGAGAAATTGAAGCACAAAGTTGATGACTTGAAAGGAGTTTACAAAGACACTTATATACGCATAAAACTAGGAAGTTCAAATGTTTTATACGTATGAAACATGGTGCTTGAAGGAAAAACTATATGTAGTTTGTCCCACATAGGAATATTACAAAAGCACTGACCTCCTTATATATGATTACACTTTGAAATGGTGTAATCATGTGTGAAATAGAGGCTCTCTCCACGTGCGAGCATAGGGGGTGCAAATCAAGGATTGAAATTGTACATCGTACTTTGAATTTGTATGCGAGTGAGACTTGCATGCACAAATGTTGGATCGAACAAAGGAAAAATTGGCCACTTAAAAGTGTCCACGATTTGCTTTATTTCCTATAAGTTATCTAATTTTTTTCTTCCAAAATGACTCTTCTAAAATTATGACGTTCAACACAAATTACATCTAGAGGGGGTGAATAGTTGTTTATGCAAAATTAAAACTTAATAATCAATTAGCAACAAGTGACTATTAATTATATCTAGATGACTAATCAATCAGTCCAATTATCATAAGTTGAATTGTCGTAGTTATATGGAAAACAATAAGTAAAGAAGCAGATTGATCACGAAAAAACCCCAACTGGGTAAAAACTCCGAGTACTTTGCCGTTAGAAATCCACTATAAATGAATTTTGAACTTACAGTTTGCGAGTCATGACTACAACTAGTACTTTCTGAGCTCTGGAGTGCAATTCCCATAGCTCTCATGGATTCCGTACTTCTACACGAACTACCAGATGCAGTTTTTCAAAGCCCTCTTGGATTGCTTCCTCCTACACCAACTTCCGACTTTATGAATTCATCGATCTCTTGTGGATCAACGAAGAACTCCATGCTCTCCAACAACTGAAACTCTTCTCACCTTCCATTGATCGTCAGCACTCTGATAGATGTGTAGGAAGTAACAATTTGGTATTTGAATTATAGATTTGATGTTTTCACCCCCAAGAACAAATCACAGCATGAGTGTTGAAAGCTTATTTGATGAAGAGGATATGGAGAGTATGTGTTTTCTCAATGTTCAACCCTTGAAAAAATCTTCCAGAGACGTGCTCATATTTATACTATAGGTTAAGGAATGAATGAGTCGGATAAAAAGCCTTAAAAATGCGAATTAAAATCCTTTGGATAATTTGTTGCCTGAACGAAAGCTGGGTGACAGGTGAGCGACAGTGTATCGCTCGAGCAAAGTCCTGATGACAGGCTAGAGACAATGATTCTATTTCTGCCGCTCGAGCCAAGTTATGGAGACAATCTAGCAAAATCGCTACGCCGTTTTTCCTTCTTTCCCTTTATCGAACCCTAGACCTAATTAAACTCAATTTATAACAATTGCAACTTATTCTTGACTTTTACAACACAATAAGTCTAGTCTATTTTGTTCACAGACTTGCCAATTACATCAAAAACCTAACAAGCTCCCGCTTTGGCATTCTGTGACAAAACTACAAATCTAAAGTTAAGGTAGCAAAATAAAATAAACTCAAAAATACCTACTACATCAAATCAACTGTCTTGACTGAACTGTACTTTTTCTTTGTAATCCTATTTCCTGAAACAAATTACTTAATACCAAATGTAAAAGCACGTGAAACAGTAATATGAATAAACATAATTCAAAAAGTTAATCATAAGTCTTGCCAGCTAAAAAAAATAATATTCATTGAATCATATAAGCTAAATTAAGATGTAATATCAACGAAAACCAACATACCAAAATAAACATTGATATCACTAAACATCAAAACTTAATTTAGCTTGAAGTTAGGTCTAAAAACATAAATATTGAGCTTTTTACTATCAGCCCCGGGGATAAACTTGAGTTTAGGTTTAATAAATAAGGTCAATTCATATTCAAAGTCACCATACTAACAAGTGATTGCCATCCCAAATCTCACACAGGTGGTAGAGTCCCACTAACAATATCACTGTGTGTGCTGTACATATGGTATATGAAGACACATATATTAAGTACTCCATAAATAATTTAAGTCTGCAATGGAAGCTATGTCACAACTTATCGATTAAACCTATACTTGATCACAATACACAAAATCAAGTTTATTGTATATTAAGTTGTAAAATAACACTTTCCTGCATTTTTATTTTCATATGTTCATAAATAAAATTGTACATAATTTTTTTTATTTTTTTTATTTTAAAGCATGAATGCACCAAGCACACAAAGCAACCGCAAAAAAAAAGTAAAAGTAAATAAATAAAAAAATGCACGAGTTTTTTACATAGAAAACCAATAAACAACTATAATGCATGCATAAATCAATGTCACACAAAGCTAAAGTACGAGCATGCACCAACGTACCTAATCAAAGAGGTACATAGATGCTCTTACCTTTAAGAGCATGATCAGTCTCACGACCTTCCAGGTCACTCTTCTTAATGTAAACCTTCTTAGAAGTAGAAGTACGGCTAGTTAACCGAGTTATCATCTCAGTTAAGTAGCTAATCTGATTGGCAAGGATGTTAACCTTGGTCGAGATATTCTGACTTTTACTTCTAGTCGTGAGCTTATAACACCTAGGTCTTGTGTGTCACAGTGCACCACAATGGTGATAGGTGGGAATAAACTTATGTTCAAACCTACTTGGAGGTTGTTACGATTTATAGGACGATTGATCATACGTTGTCTAGTAGGCATCGATCCTAATACATTCTTGCCCAGGTTTAGCAGCATTCATAATCTTATTGGTGGTTGGGACGAATGTGGTCTTGGAAGTACTAGAAGTAGTATTAACATTTTGAACGTATCCTATGCCATACCTATTTCCAGCAGGCTTGTTCATCCCTAACAGATTATCGAGTTTCTGAATAACACTCATGAAGGAATGAAGTTGAGTATTAGATTTTTGTATATCACTGGTTAAGGATTTAACTTTGACTTCTAAATTTTCATTAACAAGCTTCGACTCGCCCAAGTTTTTGGCATAATCTTGAATGTCACCAAAGAGTCTCTCTCTCTCTCTCTCTCTCTCAAGTTCATTAACCTTTTTTAGTACAACTTTATTGACCTCTTGATTTTAAGACCTTCCTCAAATAACTGTCAATAAGACTCATGAATATCGATTTCACCCTCAGAGTTATCCTCAGAATTCTCAATATAATCATCATTCTCCACCATTTCATTCTCCTTATCAAATTCAATTTTAGCTATAGATGTGAAAGCTATAAGATTTTTTTCATCCTCACCACTAGAGGTATCACTCTAAACACATGAATCTGATTCATCCTCACTCAAGTCACTGCTAATGATTTATCCCTTCCTTTATTCAAATTCTTCTTCAAATCAAGAAATTCATTCCTATAGTGACCAAAACTCTGACACTCACGGCATCTAACTAACTGAGTTTTCTTACTAGAAGTCCTATGGTTATTTTTCTCACGCTTATCTTTCAAGAATTTACTAGGGATATCATTTTTCCTATCGTCATCTCCTATTCCTCATCACCTTCTGGAATTTTTTTACGAAATAAGCTATTTCATCATCTCTAAGGATCTCAGCGTCAGTAGACTTACTCTCTTCTTCTCTAATGGTATTCATGGCTATGGATTTAAGCTTCTTTGGTTGAAAAATGACGAGTTCATAGGTTTGGTGACATCATACGAGTTCCTCTATCTTAACTTCATCTAAGTTATTACTTTCTTCAATAAAAGTTGTTAGGTTTTAGTTAATTTTGTCATTGGTAAATTCTGTGAACAAAATGACATACATTGATAGGTTGTTAAAGTTCAAGGAGTAATATACAATTTTTGTAAAAGTTGGTTATTAAGTTTAGAGTTTCAAGTTTCAAACTGGATTGTCACCAATGGTTGGCTTGAGCTACAAAAGTAGGAACATTGTCGCTAGACCATCGTCCCTCCTTTGTTTGAGCGACACTTGTCGGTCGACTGTCTCTGGCCCTTCGCTCGAGCGATAGCTTTATACAAAAAAAATTTATTTCGCGTTTTAAAGGCTTTTTTCAGGAGAACTGTCAGAATTACAGTCAGGAGATCAGATAGTTCGTGTCGTCATCTAGTTTGGTAGACTGTAAGTACATAATCATTTATAGTGGATTGACTGGCAAAGTGCCCTGATCTTTTCCAAGTTGGGTTTCTCTGTGAACAATTTTTATGTTCTTTACTGCGTTATTATTTATTTTTTATGATATGCAAAATACGGTAATTCAACATAAGATAAGTTAACTTGCATGATTAACATCTAGATAAGAATTAAAAGTCACTTGTTGCTATTTAATTCATAATTGTTTTTAAATTCCGCATTAAATACCTATTCACCCCCCTCTAGGTATTGTTAGGGTCGAACTTCGTTTATTTCAATTGGTATCAGGGCCTAATTTTGAATCCTGACCCTTATTTTCGTTAGTCTAGATGAGTAGTAATTATGCCTACTGGAAAATTCGAATGAAAGCTTTTCTTAAGGAAATGGATGAACGTATATAGATTTGCGTGCAAAATAGTTGGACTCCGCCTACAAAAACTATTGCAGGTGTTGTTACACCCACTGATATTTCCTTGTGAACCAAAACAAACTTGGATGAATGTAATTGGAATAGTAAAGGTTTGCATGTTTTATTTATGGTTATATCTCCTGAGAAATTTAGGAGAGTGTCTATGTGTGAGACAGCGAAGGAAGTTTGGAATATTTTGGAGACTACCCATGAGAGTACTAAAATTGTGAAAAACTCCAAACTGCAAATATTGACATCTAGATTTGAAGAACTTAGGATAAATGATGATGAGAGATTTAATGAGTTCTATGCTAAGTTGAACGATATTGTAAACTCTAGTTTAAATCTAAGAGAAAGGATCTCCGAGTCAAAAATCGTTCGTAAGGTTCTTAGATCCCTACTTGAAATGTTTAGACCTAAGGTACTGCAATTGAAAAAAGTAAGGATCTAGATAGTGTTAAAGTAGAAGAATTCCTAACTTATGAATTGACTTTAGCTCAGCCTAAGAAATAGATATCCATTTCCATGAACACTGTTAGAGAAGATAAGAGCAAGTCCATTGACACTAAGATACTTAGGGACGATGAAATTGCTTATTTTGTTAAAAAATTGATGAGGAATAGGAGAAAGCCTCAGGCACAGAATAGTAAAGTCCCTAATAAACTCTCGAGAGGTAGACGTGAGAAGAACACCTTTAGGACTCCTGCTAAGAAAACTCAATATGTCCAATGCCATGAGTGCAAGGGTTACTATAGGAATAAATGTCCTAATCTAAGTAGGAGCTTGAATAAGGAAAGGTGTAAGGCTTTAGCTGTGACCATGAGTGATGAGGAGTCGAATTCCTGTTTTTAGAATGAGGGGTTTGGTAGTGAGGATGAACAAGATTATATGGCCTTCATCTCATTTGTTGAAATCGAATCTGACTATGAGATTCAGAAAAAAGAAAGGTAGGATGAGAGTGAACGATTGGGAGAACTATTGAATTGTCATGTTGCTCACCTTGCTCTCAAAGTGCAAAATAATTCCATGTTGTATCTTGACAGTCATGTTCAATACACATGTGTGGTGACAAATCTCTGTTTTCTTCACTTGATGAGTGGAATGGTGGTGTAGTTACGTTTGGTGATGGAGCTACTGCACTATTTATGGTATGTGTCAACAAGGTAGACAGCTTTGTGTACCCCACAAACAAAATTCTAAGATCTTGACGAGCAAGCCTCGTGAATTACTCCATATGGATCCGATNGTTTGGTGATGGAGCTACTGCACTATTTATGGTATGTGTCAACAAGGTAGACAGCTTTGTGTACCCCACAAACAAAATTCTAAGATCTTGACGAGCAAGCCTCGTGAATTACTCCATATGGATCCGATGGGACCATGGAGGACCGAAAGTCTTGGTTGTAAAATATATTTCTTGGTTATGGTTGATGACTTTCTCATTTCACTTGGATTGAATTGCTGAGAGATAAAAATTGAAATGTCCGATTGTCATCTTATTGTGTAAGAAACTTAGAAATGAGAAAGTTTATTCTGTGTCCAGAATTCGTAGTGATCATGGTAAGGAGTTCGAAAACTCAAATCTTGAAAACTTTTGTCTGGAGGATGGAATCCAACATGAGTTCTTCTCACCGATCTCTCCACAACATAATGAGGTTGTTGAGAGAAAAAATCATGTGCTTTAAGAAATGATGAGAGCTATGCTACATGGTAAAGATTTGGCTATACATTTCTGGGGTGAAGCCA